>KQ997573.1:42109-77950 GCA_001598015.1 Dorcoceras hygrometricum | reverse complement strand
GACGTGGTGACAGGTACCATTTTCATCAACAAGCTGCCTGCTTATGTGTTGTTTGATTGTGGTGCTACGCATTCGTTCGTGTCTAGGAGGTTTGCTAAGAAGTTAGGGTTAGAGCCTGAAATTCTATCTGAACCCTATAGAGTAGCAACTCCTACCAACGCTACCATCGAAACACATAAACTCCATCGAAACTGCAAGTTATCGAACACAGGAGCAAGCTGAAGACGCCAGAGACGTGGTGACAGGTACCATTTTCATCAACAAGCTGCCTGCTTATGTGTTGTTTGATTGTGGTGCTACGCATTCGTTCGTGTCTAGGAGGTTTGCTAAGAAGTTAGGGTTAGAGCCTGAAATTCTATCTGAACCCTATAGAGTAGCAACTCCTACCAACGCTACCATCGAAACACATAAACTCCATCGAAACTGCAAGTTATCGATCAACGATAGGCCATTCTTTGCAAACTTGATACAACTCAACATGGTCGAGTTTGATGCCATCTTAGGAATGGATTGGCTATCTAAGCACCATGCACTAGTATACTGCCGAGGTAAGAGCGTGAAGCTCCAAACCCTCGATCGAGAAGAGTTGGTATATCATGGCAAGAACAAGGAGCGAAAGACCCTACTTTCTGCGGCCCAGGCATGGACAGCCATGAAGACCGGAGCAGAAGTTTTCTTGGCAATGATCCAAGAAATAAAAGAAGGAGATGAGCTCAAGATAGAAGACATCCCAGTGGTGCAAGAGTTTGCAGATGTATTTCCAGATGACTTACCTGGAATAGTGCCTGATCGAGAAATTGAGTTCGAGATCAACCTAGTGCCAGGGTCGGCCCCAATATCCAAGGCACCCTATCGAATGGCACCTGCAGAACTCAAGGAGCTCAATGATCAACTACAGGAACTGCTGGACAAGAAGCAGATTCGACCCAGTGTGTCACCTTGGGGAGCTCCAGTCTTATTCGTCAAGAAGAAGGATGGAACTATGAGATTGTGTATCGACTACCGAGAGTTGAACAAGATCACAATCAAGAACAAGTATCCCCTTCCAAGAATTGACGACCTCTTCGATCAACTCAACGGAGCTACAACCTTCTCCAAGCTGGATTTGAGGTCAGGCTATCACCAGCTAAAGATCAGGGAGGAGGATGTCCCTAAAACTGCATTTAGGACAAGGTATGGTCATTATGAATTCACAGTGATGCCATTTGGTCTAACCAATGCACCAGCGGCCTTCATGGACCTCATGAACCGTGTATTCAGACCATTCCTCGAAAAATTTGTGGTGGTGTTCATAGATGATATACTTGTATATTCATCGAGTGAAGAAGACCACAAGGAACATCTCCGAGTTACTCTCCAGACCCTACGAGAGAAACAACTGTACGCCAAATTCAAGAAGTGCGAATTCTGGCTGAAGAGTGTGGCATTCCTAGGCCATATAATCTCCGAAGCAGGCGTATCAGTAGATCTAAAGAAGATAGAAGCCATAATGGACTGGCCTGCACCTAAGACGGTGACAGAGGTTAGAAGTTTCTTAGGATTGGCCGGCTACTATCGAAAGTTTGTAGAAGGCTTCTCCTCCATAGCCTTACCACTCACTAGACTCACCCAGAAGAACTCCAAGTTCAACTGGAACGAAGAGTGTGAGACAAGCTTCGAGACTCTGAAAACGAAGCTTGCATCTGCCCCTGTTCTGACGTTACCCGTAGGGGACAAAGACTTTACCATCTACAGCGATGCATCGAAAGAAGGACAAGGATGTGTGCTCATGCAAGATGACAGAGTAATTGCATATGCCTCAAGGCAACTGAAGACGCATGAACGCAACTACCCGACTCACGAATTAGAGCTTGCAGCGGTGGTTTTTGCCCTAAAGATTTGGTGACACTATCTTTATGGGGAAAAATGCGAGGTATTCACCGACCATCAAAGTCTCAAGTACATATTCACTCAGAAGGAATTGAATTTGAGACAAAGGAGATGGCTCGAGCTGTTAAAGGACTACGACTTAACGATCAACTACCACCCAGGAAAAGCAAATAAGGTGGCCGATGCGCTAAGTCGGAAGAATATGAACAAGGTGATACTATCTTCAGTCTCAGCCCAACCATGCCTTAAAGAATTGGTCAAGCTAAAACAAGATCAAGACCCCAGCTTGATGAGGCTGAAAGAACAGATCAAGGAAAGGGAATCACCTGATTTCCGGACGGACCAAGATGGGATCCTTTGGATGAACGGACGACTATGTGTACCCGACGTCGATAACCTCCGTCAGGAAGTGATGTCTGAAGCACATAAGTCCAAATTCTCAATCCACCCGGGAAGTACAAAAATGTACAGAGATTTGAAAGAACATTTTTGGTGGAATGGGATGAAAAGAGATGTTGCTGATTTTGTTGCAAGATGCCATGTATGCCAACAAGTCAAGGCCGAACATAAAAGACCTGGAGGATTGTTACAACCACTAGAAATTCCAGAATGGAAGTGGGAAAACATATCCATGGACTTTGTAGTTGGCCTACCGAAGACGAGACTAGGCCACGATGGAATATGGGTAATCGTGGATAGGTTAACAAAATCCGTGCACTTTTTACCTGTCCGAATGAACTACGGCTTGGAAAAGCTAGCTTCGTTGTACATGGACAACATGGTCAGGCTACACGGAGTTCCAACAAGCATCCTGTCAGATAGGGACCCAAGGTTCGTATATCGTTTCTGGAAGAGCTTCCAAGAAGCCATGGGAAGTAAGATTACTCTCAGTACTGCTTATCACCCACAAACAGATGGTCAAACTGAGAGGACCATCCAGACCCTAGAAGACATGCTGCGGACCTGCGCACTAGACTTTGGTAGCAATTGGAGCGAACATCTACCCCTAATAGAGTTCGCATACAACAATAGCTATCACAGCAGCATCGGAATGGAGCCATTTGAAGCCCTTTATGGACGGAAATTTCGATCGCCGTTATACTGGGATGAAGTCGGAGAGAAGGCTATCACTGGACCTGAGCTCGTTCAAGAGACAGTGAAAAAGGTAGCCATTATCAAGGAGAGACTGAAGGCAGCCCAGGATCGACAGAAGAGCTGGGCAGATCTAAAGAGAAGACCTTTGGCATTCGAGGTAGGTGAACAAGTGTACCTTAAGGTTTCACCAATGAAAGGAGTAGTCCGATTCGATAAGGCCGGAAAGCTAAACCCCCAGTATGTCGGACCCTTTGAGATATTGGAAAAAGTAGGAACACTTGCCTACAGACTGTCCTTACCACCCAGTATGTCAAGGATTCATAATGTCTTCCATGTATCTCAACTAAGGAGATATATCTCAGACTCTAGTCATGTTCTTGATGAAGGGCCACTCCTTGTGGAATGAAATCTGACCCAAGGACTGAACTATGAAGAAGTCCCGATTAGAATCGTGGACAGAAAGGACCAGGTACTCCGACGAAGAACGATCCCCTATGTCAGGGTTCAGTGGTCCAACCACACCGAAAGAGAAGCCACCTGGGAGGTGGAAGAAAAGATGCGTTCAACTAACAAAAAAAAAAAAAAAAAATTTACCTGCTGGTCGAAAATCAGCATGTGGTCGAAATTCAGCAGTTGATGGCGCGAGAGTGAAACGCCGTCGTTTCATGGATCAGCAGATGCGCGAGCAGTTGATGGCACGAGAGTGAAACGCCGTCGTTTCATGGATCAGCAGATGCGCGAGTTTAGGGTGACCAGCTGCTGGTTTGGGAAAACAGTCGAAGAAGTGGAGCGACGTCGTTTCGTTAAGTTGAAATGCTGCGTTTTGGAACCAGCAGTGAGGGGATTGTGAGTAATGCGTTGCGATTGGAGAACCAGCAGGTAGAAGCGGTGCTGACGTAACCCTTACGATGTCGTTTGGATTAGTCAGATTCAGCAGATGGTTTGTGCGATTATTAAAACCAGCAGATAGCTACAGGTATCTCGAATCAGCTTTTGCAAGAGTCCAGCAGGTACATTACTTAAAGTTAACCAGCAAGTACTTTTCAACGATATCAAAACGGTGTCGCTTGAATAAGTTGACACGACAACGTTTTGACGTAGCGCTAAGGATCAGTCGTTGAGTTTGAAAAGAAACCAGCTTTGACCAACAAAGAATTCAGCAGTTGGACTTTTAGCAAGGCAAATCCAGCAGTTGACGACTTAGCGACGCAATTCCAGCAGCAACGCGAAATTCAGCAGCGACGTGGACTTCATCTTCTCCACGAAAAAGTTAGAATTCCTCGACGCGAAGCAAGATCGTTGTACAGAAAGCTTTACCAGTGAAATTCGAAGAGATTTCTCACGCGTACAAGGCGGACATCACGCTGTAACGGTCGATTTAGAGGATTAATGGTTAAATATGTATATATATTTGTTGTTTGCTCGAATGGTATCCCCACTTGCTGAGTGTTTCCCCAAACACTCACCCCTTACTTCTCCACCCAGATAAGAATGAAGAGCAGGTAGAAGAAGAAGAGCAAGAACAATTCTGGGCTGGTGAAGACTCATAGTTTAATATTGCCGATGTCATGAGTCTCGGTCTCGGGGCGTGACACCACTCCTCAGCAACTAGCGGGTCTGTAGTCCCCGCAAACTCCTTGGGTCCCTGCTTGCAGAACCTCTCTGCGACATCCTCCTCATGCAACTTCCCGGGTCACTTCGAGTGCCTCTCTAGGATCCTGGTGATCCCTGCTAGCATGCCCACGCTAGCCCTCTCATAAGGCGTCAACTGAGGTGGTGGTGGAGGAGGCAAGTCATCATCCTGTTGCTGCTCTCTGTTGCGACGGGGAGGCATTGTTCTGGTACGCCAAAGCCTTATAACGTAAATCTAAGTGCATGACTAGGCGTCTAGCCCTTAAAATCTAAGGTAAAGATAACATGCAGCATGCAACATAAACATAAAGCGTAAAATAAAACTCACAGACTGGTAGTGCGACTTCCGAGCTCCACGCAGCAGGCTAGTACCCCACCAGAACCACCGCTCTGATACCAAGTTGAAACATACTAAACCTCTAGTTTTTTTTTTAAACCGACGTGGAATAACATCTAATAAAAGCTATAAATAATGAAACATAAACTTCAAGCATTTAAAATAACGTCTCCACATTCGATAAAACGACTGCAAAATTCCTTAATCCACGTCTCACAAGCTAATCATAAAAATCAGAGTACTCAAAAAATGTTTACGAAAAAACTGATCATGTTTAAAATCAAATAACATGAAATAACTAAGCGGTCACGGGGTAACAGCTGCAGTGGAGCATCAGACGTCCTCACCGCCGGTCGGAGTAATATCATCAACATTATCATGCTCACCTGCACCATATAAACCTAGTGAGCCTAAAGGCCCAGCATGCTATATCCGTTAATAACAAGGTACATATAATAAAACCACATACAAGCACATAAGTGTATGGACATAATTTTCATGACATGCGTGCATTAAAAGATCTTAAAACGTTAAATCATGCTGTAATCGTACATAAATCATCATAACATATATATTAAGGCATAGCATAAACATAGCATAACTTAAAAGAACATGTGAGTCGTATCCATGAAGTGAGAGCCGTTAAATTCGATTGATCAATCTATAAACTAACGTACGTGGCGGTGTGGTTCACCCGACCTTACCTCGGGATCCCTACATGTCACACCTCTATGCTGCCACTTCACCCCGATGTCACACGAGGATCCATAAGCTCATTATCATTATACAATAACAGGGGATCCCCGGGCCCGGCTACCCGGCTAACTCCCATCGTTACTTTGCCCCACAACACTTCAATTCCTCAAAAACATTTTCATTCATGCCTAAACATAATTTAAACTTTCATGATGCATGCGTTTCATAAAAATCATGCAACTTTAAAACCTTGGCCCATCAATATATGCTAATTTTCTTAAACATTACATACTTAAATACATAGCATGATACATATAACATTAAAGAGTATATTCATGGGCCTATGCATTATTGTCTTCGGCCCGGTCAAGGACTGGCCCACTAATTCTAAGCCCCAAAGCCTCAACTCAAACTTAGAACAATCCTAAGCCCAACTCATCTTGGCCCAACAACTAAGAACAAACCATTTTTAAAATCATTTGAAGGACTCGGCCCAATATCGTTAAAAAGGCTTAAAATTTCATTAAAATAAATATCGGCCCAAAGTCCACTAATTTGGCTAAAAACCCAATTTAATTAAAAATTCCAGCAACTTAAAAATAGATTTTGACTAAAAATCTTTGACCCAAAAATAATTTTGACTCGAACTAATTTTAACTTAAAAGTTGACTTGACCCGGTAAAAACGACCCGAACTTTAAAAAATAATATTACCCGGCCCAAAAATAAAATAAATCGGACCAGAATTAAAATATTCGACTCGAGACTCGAAGAACCGGTTCAGCCCAACCGAACCAGCCGGTTCAATTGGACCAAAACAGCCCACTACAAACCCTAAACCTAAAAACACACACTAGTTCATGCAGGGCAGCGACCAGCCGCCAGTCATCACGCTTGAACTCCCTGCTCCGGCCACCATGGCCGGAGCCCTTCTGTCTGGACCATCCTCAGGTCCAGGCGGTTCTAACGTGACCAACCTTGCCTCAAACCGTGGCCTAACCAGGGAGAAACAGTCGCTGCAAGTGGACGCACCAGCCATGTTGTGCCGTCGCAACCATCTGATGGTATCAGCAATCGTTCTCTCTACTCCGGCCACCACTGCCGGAGCCCTTCTGGCTGGACCACTCCCAGGTTCATGCGGTTCCAACAAGACCAACCACGGCCCCAACCGAGCTCGCACGAAGGAGAAAAAATGCTGGGAAGGAGACGCACGCGACATGCACAAACACACACTGCGCGGTGTGCGACATCAAGCCATTGGTTCGACCACAATTCCACCACTTCGAACCACGAAAGGCCACTCCTAGGCCCACCATGAACCACTTAACAACGATCCAAGACCCCTCAAGCAGCCCATGAACCGAAGCCATGCAAAAAGGATTAAAACCGTGACGTGCACATATGAGTACATGCATGATCATGAACATAAACCTTAAGATCTGAAACATTCACATGAAATTCATGCATAATCTTTGTAAAAACAGTGTAATATGATCTATATGGTGAGAAAAGAAAGAATATAACATGCCTTGATTGATAGAGAAGCGAAAATACGTGATACCGGAGCGGAGGACAATGGAGAAGACCACACCTTGAGTTCCAATGGAAAAACTTGCAAATTTTCGGCCACCAAGGGGAGGATGGAGGCTGAAGTTGGCTGATGAGAGGAGAGGCTAGGGTAATTTTCGAGTTTAGGTGAAGGGTGTATGAAAAAATGTACTAAAAAGCCCTTCTACCTTGTTTTATTTAAAGAAATAAGGGCCCATCATTATACTAGCCCATCCTCTAATTAAAAAGGCTTAAAAACATTTAAATTTCAGTCTCCGGTCGTCTCCGGATTCGTCCCCGCTTACCGGTCTCAAACCGTACCGTAAAGTGACATGCACACGTAAAGCATAAAATCATCATATAATCACATACATGACATGCAAATCATATTAACATAAGGTTTTCCTCCTAGTCATGCATTCAATTCACGTAATTAGGATTTCCGGGAGTTACAACACTGCGATCCCTGCAGCTGATCGAACATATCATCAATTCTAGGTAAGGGGTATTTGTTATTTACCGTCGCTTTGTTCATCTGTCGAAATTCCACACACATCCTCATAGATCCATCATTATTCTTCACGAAATCGGTGCTCCCCAAGCGGAAAGCAATAAGTAATATGCAAATGCTATGCATGAGAACAAGGCTACAACCGAAACACAGGGAGCCAAGGAATCTCAAAGCTGATCAAGAACAGATACAACTGAACAGCAGTACTATAGTCAACAGTGGCCACGGGGTGTGTGAGTATATGGGAGCTACCCACTCGTCTCAACACACGGCACCAGATGCAACACATAGCTCAACCCGCTGTTGCCCGACTCATGAGATGTGGGAGCTACCCACTCCGCTCATAGTGGCTAACAAATCCCAGCAGGGAGATGAGGTACGGGAGTTACCCGCTCGCCTCAACAGCATCCTGGTACGCACAGAACAAAGATACAAGGCACGGCTACAACAGATCTGAGCTCAAGAGATAATGCGTGTATGCAAAGATGCAATGATCAACACAGAAACATATACATTACACAAAGCATACACAGCAGCAAGCATCATCACCCATGCTCAATCCAAAGCTGTAAAACAAGCTCACATCCGTACGTCAAGTCTTCTGTGCTACAACTACTACAACAGGGTCCCAAGCAACACAGATCTCACACCTCCTAAGCCAAGCACAATTACTAACTCAGGGACAGTAACACAGAAACCACGAATTGGGAGCTACGAGCTCAACCAAATCTGTCCTACCTTTCTAACACAACCGAAGGCTCTAAACAAAGCACAAGGTAGGATCTGAACACTTACCCCAACAAGCTAGGACGGAACGCTAACATACCACACAAGGGAGATGTCTTCGAACACCTCACCAGCTTCAAGCAAGCGTTCAAAAGTAGTATCCAACGAAGCGTCTCAGTAAGAGGAGTCCAGCGCTACCACTCTTACTTCAATCGGAACTGTCTACCGTTGGTAATCGAAGAAGATAAGGTTCGGTAAATAGTAGCTAGGGTATCGCGATAAAGTTTTCTTACGGGAAATATTCTAAGTGTCGGGAAACAATACAAAGCGGACCAAGTCCTCTTATATACTCAAATCTGCTCAAGACCGCTGAATAGATCTCACCGACAACTTAAGATACAAAGCTGATATTCCCGCTCGCATCAAGATCTCACAACAGATCTCACTCTACGCCCAGAACAGATCCTGTCCTAGACAAACGACGTCGCACAAGTCCACTATCGCAACTGGACACGTCACCCGCTACTCAAATCTGAATCAGTAACGCAAGAGGAATCTGAAACCCCAAAACGGCGTCGCTCTCTAACACTCATATCTCTCTCGAATCTGAAGACCAACGCTAATCACTGCTGAGTCTCGCCCGCTAAACCAAAATGATGTCGTTCCAACTAATCCAAACGACGTAGTTTAGCTACTCGCTGCTGACACAAGCTAGCACACTCTCTTCTGCTCAACGACAACAGATCCCGCCACAACACTGTAACTCTCCAGACCTTCTCCAAGGGCTTATAAAAAACCCGATAGCTTCTCCAAGCGTATCGACTCAAAGCTGAACACCTATACTCGTTCGCTCAAATCTGAATCCAATAGAACCCGATTAATTAACTCAATTAATCCTTCTAAACTTTCGGGTCTCACATCTCTCCCCACTAAAATAGGATTTCATCCTCGAAATCAATCAACTCCAAATCAAGAGCTCAAGATAACTGGGGAAATAAACATAAGCAAACATCTACTAGGAGATAACAAAGAACAACCAACTACTGGAATCTGCTACAACACTCACTCAAACAGATGCGGCCACTCACGCTGCATCTTCTCTTCCAGTTCCCAAGTAGCTTCTTCTCTACCATGTTTGCTCCATTGAACCATTACCAAAGGAATTGTCTTATTCCTCAGCTGTTTCTCTTTTCTATCCAAGATCTGCAAGGGATATTCAACATAACTCAAAGTTCTATCTAGCTCCACCTCATCAGTTAACAACACATGCGAGGGATCTGGCTCATACTTCCTCAACATCGAAACATGAAACACTTCATGTAAGGAGGACAAATCTGGTGGTAACAACAAACGATAAGCCAAAGGGCCAATCCTCTCAGCTATCTCATAGGGTCCAACATAACGAGGAGCTAACTTCCCTTGAAACCAAATCTCATAACACTGCGGAAAGGAGAAACCTTAAGGAAAACTAGATCACCAACCTCAAACTCTAAAGGCCTACGCCTCTTATTCGCATAACTAGCTTGGCGATCTTGTGAAGCTTTCATTCGCTGGCGAATTAGATCCACTTGATCTCTCATCTGCTGCAGAGTCTTGTCAGCTACCACTAAAATCCATCACAACAGCTCTCAACATATCCTCTAAGATCTGGATAGTCCTCTCATATTGGCCATCTGTCTGGGGGTGATACGCTGTACTCATCGCCAATCTGGTACCCAAAGCTGTTTGCAAACTCTTCCAAAACCTGGAAGTAAATCTAGGATCACGATCTGAAACAATCGAAACTGGTACACCATGCAATCTCACCACGAAATCTATATACAGTTTCACCATCTTCTTCAAATAATAGGTCATTCTATAGGGAATGAAGTGCGCAGACTTCGACAATCTGTCTATCACAACCCAAACCGCATCACAACCTCTGCTGGAATGAGGTAAATGCGTCACAAAATCCATAGCTATGTGCTCCCAATTCCATTGGGGTACCTCTAAGCTTTGCAACAAACCACCAGGTCCCATCCTCTCAGCCTTGACTTGCTGACAATTCAGACATCGGGCTACAAAATCAGCAACATCACTCTTCAATCCTGTCCACCTGTAATGCTGCTTCAAGGCATGATACATCTTCCTTACACCAGGATTGACACTGTATCTACTGCAGTGCGCTTCTCTCAAGATATCCTCCTTCAGGTCGATCAGATTTGGCACAACCAATCTGCCACGAAACCTCAAACAACCATCTGAAGAAATAGAGTAGTCCTCCAATTGACCAGATCTCACCTTCAGCTTCAACTCATGGATGGATGGATCAGTCCTCTGAGCTGTTCTAATGCTAGCAGCAACTTGTGGCTCAACTTGAAAAAGAAGACACCACAACATAATCCTCAGCTGGTTAAAATCACCAACCAACTTGTGGCTCAACTTGAAAAAGAAGACACCACAACATAATCCTCAGCTGGTTAAAATCACCAACCAGTAGTGCTTAGATGCTCATGGACCTTCGAAATCCACATCGAAGCCAGCATCGCCGCTTGAGCCTTCCTGCTCAACGCATCAGCAACTACATTCACTTTCCCAGGCTGATATTTGATCTCACAATCAAAATCTTTTAGCAGCTCCATCCACCTACGATGTCTCATGTTCAAATCTGACTGAGAAAACAAATACTGCAGACTCTTGTGGTCAGAGTACACGACAAATTGCTCACCATACAGGTAGTGGCGCCAAATCTTCAAAGCAAAAAACACTGCTGCTAACTCCAAATCGTGAACTGGGTAACGACTCTCATGCGGTTTCAACTGACGAGAGGCATACGTAATGACTCAACCATTCTGCATCAACACACAACCCAATCCATTCAAAGAAGCATATGCACAAACCACAAAACCACCTGCAACCACACGGCAAAGCCAAAACAGGCGCTGTAGTTAACTTCTCCTTGAGCAATTGAAAACTATTCTTGCATTGCTCAATCCACAAAAACCTCTTGTCCTTCTGAGTCAACTGCGTCATTGGCTTAGCTATACTAGAAAATCCTTCTATAAAACGCCTATAATAGCCAGCCAAACCCAAGAAACTACGAATCTCAGTAACACTCTTGGGATGCTCCCAGTTAATCACAGCCTCAACCTTAATGGGATCCACAGAAATACCATCGACTGAAATCACATGACCCAGAAACACAAATCGGTCTAACCAAAACTCGCACTTGGAGAACTTAGCATAAAGCTGCGAGTCTCGAAGCGTCTGAAGAACCAACTTCAAATGCTCTTTGTGCTGCATCGGAGTCTTAGAGTACACCAAAATGTCATCGATAAACACAATTACAAACTGATCGATGAACTCTCTAAAGGCTCTATTCATGAAGTCCATGAAAACTACGGGAGCATTCGTCAAACAAAAAGGCATAACTAGAAACTCATAATGCCCATACCTCATCCGAAACACAGTCTTCTCAACATCCTGCTCACGGATGCGCAACTGATGGTACCCCGAACGTAAATCGATCTTAGAAAACGCAGCCGAACCCTGAAGCTGATCAAACAAGTCATCGATCCTAGGCAAAGGGTACTTATTCTTCACTGTTGCCTTGTTCAACTGCCTAAAGTCAATACACATCCTCATCGACCCGTCCTTTTTCTTAACAAACAAGATAGGCACTCCCCACGGGGACATGCTAGGCCTAATGAATCCTTTATCCAGCAAATCAATAAGTTGAACCTTAAGCTCCCTCAACTCAGCAGGCGCTAAACGATACGGAGCTCTCGAAATCGGGGTTGTACCATGTCCCAACTCAATGCCGAAGTCTATCTCCCTCCTCGGAGGAAAACCAGGAATCTCCTCCGGAAACACATCCGGGAAATGTCGAACCATGGGAACCCTACTAAGTTCTACGCTCGAAGAAGAAGACGCATCTAAGGCATAGATCATAAAACCAACATTCTCTAGCAACAACAGGATAAACATCTCCATCGCAGAGACTAAAGGAATCTTCAATTGGGAATCTTGGCCATAGAAATTCCATTTCTCGCCAGATTGGGGCCTAAATCGCACAACTCCGTGGAAACAATCCACAGTTGCCCTATAGCTAGACAACACATCCATTCCCACTATACAGTCAAAATCCCACATCACTAGTCTAATCAGGTTGGCTAACAGCACACTCTCACCAAACCTAAGAATACCATTCAACAAAATCTCCTGGGAGAACAGGCTCGTGCCGGCAGGAGTCGCAACAGATACAACATCACACAAATATGTGGTATGCAAACCATGATCAACCGGAAATTCATCCGAAATAAACGAATGTGATGCTCCAGTATCAAACAACACACGGGCAGGAAAATAAAAAACAAAGCAAGTACCTGTGATCACTCCTCCGCCTGGCGTGCCCTCCGCTTGCTCCCTAGTCATGGCATTCACCTGGGCAAACTGAGGTCCTGAAAACTGAGGATGGGAAGACTGTCCAAATCGCGAAGGACCAGGCTGCTGAACGGCATAAACTGAGGCTCCCCTAACCTCTGCTGCGGAGCAGGAAAAGAACGACCTCTAGACGATCCACCTCGACCCTGCGGTGGGGCGGCGGTATGCTGCAATCCAGAAAAAGGACACACTATCGCAAAGTGTCCTTACTGACCACAGATGTTACACAAACCCTGCACACCTACACACTATGCTGTAGGATGCTTTCCTCCACACTGACCGCAATACTCGACCCTGGAGCTACTGCCACAGCTCGAACTACCCGAGCCAGAAGAACTCAAACCAGACTTCTTCTTAAACTGACGATCATGAGGCCTAAAACTCTGGTGTCAGGGCTGTTGGGCTACCTGCTGCTGGGGTGGCTGAGATAAATGCATTGACTGGGAAGGTTTCACCCTCTGAACTACGGGATGACTACCTTGAACCCCTTGCGGCCTAACACGCGACCGACAGTTATGCAGTCCTTCGTCAATGTCAATAGCCCTCTCCACCGCTTCTACATATCTCTCCGGTGAACCCGCCAACACAAAAGAATACAGCTCTTCATTGAGCCCCTCCATGAACTTGTTCCTATTCGCCTTCTCATGGCCAACAACATGCGGAACATACGCAAGAAGAGAAGAGAATCTTCGGGCATACTCTCCCACGGACATAGATCCCTGCACCAGGTTATCAAACTCTCGCTCCCTGGCGTTCACAAAAGATTCCGGAACGTACTCCTGACGAAAGGCAGTACAAAAGCTACTCCACAAAATCCCTACTCCTGTCTCCTCTAGAGTCCTCGAAGCACCTCTCCACCAACGCTCGACACTTCTCCTCAACTGAAACGTAGCTAAACTCAGCCTACGCTCATCATCATACATGACACGGTCGAACAACACAGTAATATGCTGCAACCAGGACTCGGCATCGGAACTAGGCTCATCGCCATTGAACGTTTGAGGATTCATACGCTGAAACCTCGCCATCACCAGTTCCATATCATCCACCCGGGCTGCCAACTCATATACCTCCAAGTCAATCTGTCTATCGCGTCCCCGACGAGGAACACTACACTGCACTTCCTCGTTCTGACCTTCGGACTCTTCCTGAAACTTCCCTCTACCTCTACCCCTACGTCTAGGAGGCATCTACGAAGGCACTAAGAGGGTAAGGTCACGCAACAACAGATAAATCACATAATCAAGCACATGCAACAAGCAAAAATGTGCTTAGACTCAAGTGTGATCAAAGAAATAGAGCTTATCCCAGCTTAAGCTCTGATACCCAAAATGTCAAGCCTCGTGCATCCTACAGAGTTAAACCACGCAAAACAATAGCGGAAGCATACAAAAGTGGCTTAAAATTTTCGCTTGGCCTGACGATTAAAACATATAATTTAAAATACTGTAATACTCAAAATATACCAGATTCATAAAATCTCTCGGTACAACAGTACATCATTCAACAGATACAAGCACTACAGAAAACAACTGAAATACAATAAAGCACAGGGCATTCCCCGGCTATCAGTGCTTATACATATATGCTATACGCTAACTGGGACACTCTAACCACCACCTGGGGCACCTCCAGCTGGGTCTACTCCATGACCTCCCAGCTTAAGCTCTGATACCCAAAATGTCAAGCCTCGTGCATCCTACAGAGTTAAACCACGCAAAACAATAGCGGAAGCATACAAAAGTGGCTTAAAATTTTCGCTTGGCCTGACGATTAAAACATATAATTTAAAATACTGTAATACTCAAAATATACCAGATTCATAAAATCTCTCGGTACAACAGTACATCATTCAACAGATACAAGCACTACAGAAAACAACTGAAATACAATAAAGCACAGGGCATTCCCCGGCTATCAGTGCTTATACATATATGCTATACGCTAACTGGGACACTCTAACCACCACCTGGGGCACCTCCAGCTGGGTCTACTCCATGACCAGCAGATTAACCATGATAACCTGAAAACACAAACAGGCAAACAAATACCAGCCCCAGAGGGACATGGGGTCAAACCCCAGTACGGAGAGCAATATAAAACAGCTAACGACAAGCAATAAGTAATATGCAAATGATATGCATGAGAACAAGGCTACAACCGAAACACAGGGAGCCAATGAATCTCAAAGCTGATCAAGAACAGATACAACTGAACAGCAGTACTATAGTCAACAGTGGCCACGGGGTGTGTTAGTGAATGGGAGCTACCCACTCATCTCAACACACGGCAACAGATGCAACACATATCTCAACCCGCTGTTGCCCAACTCATGAGATGTGGGAGCTACCCACTCCGCTCATAGTGGCTAACAGATCCCAGCAGGGAGATGAGGTACGGAAGTTACCCGCTCGCCTCAACAGCATCCTGGTACGCACAGAACAAAGATATAAGGCACGGCTACAACAGATCTGAGCTCAAGAGATAATGCGTGTATGCAACAGATGCAATGATCAACACAAAAACATATACATTACACAAAGCATACACAGCAGCAAGCATCATCACCCATGCTCAATCCAAACCTGTAAAACAAGCTCACATCCGTACCTCAAGTCTTCTGGGCTACAACTACTACAACAGGGTCCCGAACAACACAGATCTCACACTTGCTAAGCCAAACACAATTACTAACTCAGGGACAGTAACACAGAAACCATGAATTGGGAGCTACGAGCTCAACCAAATCTGTCCTACCCTTCTAACACAACCGAAGGCTCTAAAAAAAGCACAAGGTAGGATCTGAACACTTACCCCAACAAGCTAGGACGGAACGCTAACAGACCACACAAGGGAGATGTTTTCGAACACCTCACCAGCTTCAAGAAAGCGTTCAAAAGCAGTATCCAACAAAGCGTCTCAGCAAGAGGAGTCCAGCGCTACCACTCTTACTTCAATCGGAACTGTCTACCGTCGGCAATCAAAGAAGATAAGGTTCGGTGAATAGTAGCTAGGGTATCGCGACAGAGTTATCTTACAGGAAATATTCTAAGTGTCGGGAAACAATACAAAGCGACGAAGACCAATTCCTCTTATATACTCAAATCTGCTCAAGACCACTGAACAGATCTCACCGACAACTTAAGATACAAAGCTTATTCCCGCTCGCATCCAGATCTCACAACAGATCTCACTCTACGCCCAGAACAGATCCCGTCCTAGACACATCGCACAAGTCCACCATCGCAACTGGACACGTCACCCGATACTCAAATCTGAATCACTAACGGAAGAGGAATCTAAAACCCCAAAAAGGCGTCGCTCTCTAACACTCAGATCTCTTTTCGAATCTGAAGACCAACGCTACTCACTGCTGAGTCTCGCCCGCTAAACCAAAGCGATGTCGTTCCAACTAATCCAAACGACGTAGTTTATCTACTCGCTGCTGACACAAGCTAGTGCACTCTCTTCTGCTCAGCGACAAAAGATCCCGCCACAACACTCTAACTCTCCAGACCTGTTCCAAGGGATTATACAAAACCCGATAGCTTCTCCAAGCATATCGACTCAAAGCTGAACACCTATACTCATTCGCTCAAATCTGAATACAATAGAACCCGATTAATTAACTCAATTAATCCTTCAAAACTTTCAGGTCTCACAGTTTTAATTTGTTTATGGCAAAGATAACACGGTCACCAAGTAAGGGACCAAAATTATGGTTGAAATACTATAATCCCTTCACAGAAAATATGGGATTTATTCCCTAGTTCCTGATTTCAGATGATAGTTTGATCAAACAAAAGGAAAATAAGTAGAGCTTATGGGCCATAATTCAATAGAAAATAAAAACAGAGCACATGGTGGTTTATATCAACAGCTCAAAGAAATGTTTATGTTACGTCATTTTAAAGATCAGTAAATGTTTAAAGTATGTTTCAAACATGTATAGTTATTCTTTCGCAGTTTTCAGTACCAGATTACATTATTCAACTATTCAGCTCTTGAGTTCTAGCATCTTAAGAAATTTCAGATATTGTTATGCTTGTATTGCCTGCCTTAGTTATTCCAGATTTTACTTGTTGAGCCCCTAGACTCACTAGTTTTCTTGAGTGCGGGTGATGAAATTAGTGGAGCTGGATAGTCGTGGTCCGAAAATTTTTAAGGTTGCAAATCAGTCCAGTATTAGATAACAATTTCAATTTGCACCTTCCCAGTTTAATTATTTGAGATTATGTTTCGGGGCATTACATTTTATCTCAAGGACCATGCTCTGATACCAATTGTAGAGATCCGAACCAAAAATCATAAATTATTAAACTGGAGGGCAAATTTTGCAACCTTATAAAAATTTTGGATCACGATTCATGAGAATATACTGTATATAATATCCAAGTATACTCAATTGCTGAGCTTTTTAGATATAACCAAGGATATAAATCCATTCAGATTACATTGGATAAACAAAGAATCTGAAATGTACAAAATACTGTAACGTAATTTCTGTACAACAAAAGAATGGAAACTAAAAACAGTAGGGAAATGAATGTCCAAGATAAACACCCCTACCCTGGTACAGCTCGCACCATCCAGCTCCTATAATGCACTCAAGAAATAGTGAGCCTAGAGGCTCAACAAATAAATCTGGAATAACAAAGGCAGGCAATACAAGCATAACAATAACTGGTATCATATCTGAAAACTCATAAGTTACTATAACTTAAAAGGTGATAAGATGAATACTGTAATCTGGTAAACTGAAAGCTGCGAAAGCATAACTGCACATGTTTGAAACAAACTAAATTTTATTCATCTTTAAAAGGAAGTACCATAAAAATTTCTTTGATTTGTGGTTATGAACCACCCTGTGCTCTGTTCTTATTTTCTATTGAATTATGGCGCAGATCCATGTCGCTTGATCAAACTATCATCTGAAATCAGGAACTGGGCAGTAAATACCAACTATGCTGTGAAGGGGTAACTAGTTCGTCAAATATAAAGCCTTGTCCCTTCCATTGTGAAGGGGAACACTGTTCGTCAGCCAGCGTCCTCACCTTTCCTATGTGATCATCTGTTATCTTTGCCATAACTCACTTTAAACTTTGATATATAAACTTTCTTTCAATATTTCTGTAAAACTTTATTTGTTCTGCTATTCTTAAATTCTCTTTTTGATGTTCGAAAGCTATTGGGAGTTCATGAGAATTCAATTCAAGAAAGAAACTAAAATCAGCTCGGGCTACAGAAACGAATAAAAAGCAACAGCGCTCTGAGCTGGTGAACTATCTTTTGCAATGGGTATAACAACGATCAGGTTGAAGTTATACCTTCGAATCAAAGCTAAAGAAATTAAGAATTAAACATGAGGTTACTGTATCAGTCCAGAATGGACCTGAGCTGGATCAACTCGGAGTATTATCAGCACGCTAGCGTACTAGTTAACAATATGAAATCATCTCTGGGCTTTTTGGTCAAATGATATTAAATCTAACTGGACTAGTAGATCATGAATAACTTAAACGAAGAAATCAGAACGCAAGCGTATTGGAAATGAAATCAGATCACAAGCGAACTGGACAACCAGATCGTGACTATAAAACCAGCTCGGACAAATGAGCAGATCGCGAACTTAGTTCAATAACAATTACCAGCTTGGAAGATTTTCTTAGTCTGAAGGAAATGAAAGTATCTAAGGAAAACCTAGTAAACAAGAATAGGTAATCTACTTGTAAGCTACTGACACAAAAATGTGTAAGGTGCTTGTAAACTACTTACAGAACATCCCAGAAAACTCAAGAAGAAATTGAACAAACATCATCAACATTTTCTAAATAACTTTCCTGAATCAAAACTTCAAAGAAAGCATCTTAAACTCAACTGTGTTTGAAGAACTTTTAAAGAAACGTTTTTCAAACCTTCAACACATACAAACATGCAAACAGAAACAATATATGCTTTCATAAGTGCAGCAAGAAACAGAGTTCACTTTCCTTAATAACTACGACGATTATATGGAGTTATCAGCTAGAACAGCACACAAACACGATCGGTTCCTTCTGAAAAGTTTGAAACTCTAGTCGATTCTTGTTTACAGAGAACACCACTTCAAAAGTTTTCCTCTACGTAAAGTGTCAGGCCTCGTGCTCTAAACAGAGTAAAATCATACAAACACATGCGGAAGCTATCAAAAACCGGGTAAAATTTTCGCTTTTGGCCTGACTGTTTAAAACGATATAATTTAAATAAAGCGATACTCAAAATATATCCCAGTTTATAAAAACAACCAACAGTATACCACACAACAACAACAACCACATGTATCAGACGCCAACTACGAAATACAATAACGAAGCGCATGGCATCCCCCTGGCTAACTGATACATATATATAAATATGCTATACGCAACTGGGACACGCTAACCACCTCCTGGGGCACCACCAGCTGGGTTATAACCACGACCAGCTGTAAAACCTGGGTTCCCTGAAAACAACACAAACAAGGAAACAAACCAAGCCCCAGAGGGACATGGGGTCAAACCCAAGTACGGAGAGCAACAGATACAGCGAAAAGAATGCATAAGATAAAATGCAGATGCTATGCATGAGACACCGGGTAACAACGGAGGGCTCAACCAACAAGGGAGCTAAGGAACTCAAGCACAGCTCCAAGAATCTGCAACAACAGTGGCCACGAGGTGTGTTCACAGTGTGGTAATGAGCCACTCGTCGTGATACAACACCCGAATACCAGATGCATCAAACAACTCAACCTGTCGTTGCCTCGCCCATGAACTGTGGTAAATAACCACTCGGCGCATGGTGGTTAACGATCCCAGTAGGGAGATGAGAGTGCGGTATTGCCGCTCGCCCTCGCATCCTGGTAAGAATCAACAACAGCAATACAAGATACGAACAATGGCTGCAAAATACGATACACAAGGGATCTGAAATATGCGTGAACAAATGCGTGTATGCGATTCACATGAAACAGCTAGCATAAACACCAATGCTCAGCAAGCAATACACATATAGGTTCACCGAACATCCCAGCAGCCACGCATAATATCTCACGCCAATTCCAAGCTACATCAAGCTCAAATCTGTACCTTATACTTCTGTGCAACAATTACTACAAAACAGACCCGAGAGATCTGGATAGCAACCTGCACTACAAAACGCACAAACGGGCAGCAACTTCGCGTTCCTCAACTAGCCAACCACAGCCTCCAAAAGTGGTATGGAATGATAGAGCTTCGCAAGAGGAGTCCAACGCTACCTCGAACGTATCAAACAACGGCCGGAGACGATGGGAATTTCCGGAGAAAAGCTACGGTGAACAGTAAACTAGGGTTCGAAGCGAAGAACACAATCGAGGAATATATTCTAAGTATGGAATCTGGTGCTCGAAATCGAAGACCAAGTCTTCCTTAAATACATCTCGCAAAAGCTGGTTAAATTATCCACCGACATAACCAGCAGGCACCAATAAACAAATACAACCAGCAGGTACAACGAAACCAGCTCCTGAAATCTCAAACAACATAAATCAAAACGACGTCGTAGAACACTACTTACGACTGGTTCTCAACCAAAAGCTGGAAAACCAGACACTGGTTTAAACTCACGGGAAATCTCCAAAAGCTGGTACCAGCCACAACATATAAAACGCAGCGTTGCAACTAATCATAACGGCGTCGCACAACTGACGTCATCCAATCTCTAGCTCTCGCGCAATACCAGCTGCAAGCTACAGTAGCGAACAAATCTCTCGCAACTGGACAACCAGTCGCAACATCCAAACGACGACGTTTCCTTCTCGCGCTACAGGAATGTTGACCCGCGTTGACATCTGCTTCGACTGGACAACCAGCAGAAACACACGGGATCTCACACCAGCGCTACACCAAAACGACATCGCTCCAACTAATCCAAACGCTGTCGTTTTGCCATTAATGCCAAATACACAAATGCAACGGCTGGATACAACACGCTACCAGCTCTCACTAAAAACAAATGCATCCAGCTTTCACTAAAACGACGGCGTTTAGGAATCTCGCGCCAAAACACGCTACGACTGGATTTTACAATTCGACCAGCTTTCTGAATAAAACCAGCTTTCAAACCCAAAACACAACTTAAACATTCAAACAGAGATCTTAAGCCACCAAGAATCTCTAAGCACCGATTAATTCTCACGATTAATCTTAAACACAAATCCAGGTCTCACATAAAGTTTTTGTGAATGAGGGTGCGCAATGCATTTGATGGTATTTATATGAAACTTCTTATGCTAAAATGATTGAAAACATGTTTCTACTAAATTGCTACCCTCCTTAGAAAGTGCTACTCTGTTTTAAAAAGAATTAAAATATAACCGAACCAATTTAATTAAAATATGGAACGAACAGGGATTGCTTGGACAGCCCTTTGCACTCGTGCCTCTAATCTGGTATACAATCAGCTCAGGTGAAAGCTGATTAACAAGAGAATTGCAAATAGACTCCTCAAACTTTAAAGTTTTTATTTGTAGATTTATGGATTTCTGGACGTTACACAAATCATCTCTAAGAGTAGTATAGAAGTAGATCCCTCGAAATTAGAAGCACTCCGGGAGTGGCCTGTACCTAAGAGTATTACAGAGATTCGTAGTTTTTAGGACTTGCGGCTTATTTTCCGGCGTTCCGGCGTTTTATCAAGGAATTCTCAAAGAGAGTTTTCCCTTTAACGACATTGACCAAGAAGAATGTTAAGTATGTTTGTGACACCAGAATGTCAGTCCAGCTTTGAGAGATAAAGCAACATTGATAGAAGCCCCTGTTTTAACTTTGCCATCTGGAAGGAGGAATACGCGATCTATACAGATGCATCCAAGACAGGTTTGGGGGTTATAGTTGATATATTAACCAAGTCAGCTCACTTCTTACCATTGAAGACAACCTACGATCTGAATAAGTATGCCAAGTTGTATGTAAAATAAATAGTGAGACTCCATGGCATTCCAAGTTCCATAGTATCAGATCGAGATCCTAGATGTACTTCTATGTTCGGGAAGAGCTTGCATAGAGCCATGGAAACCAATTTAACCTTCAGTACAGCTTTCCATCCGCAAACTGATGGACAATCTGAAATAGTAATACAAAAACTGGAGGATTTAATTCGAGCGTGTACTCTAGATTTTTCAGAAAGTTGGGATGTTAAATTACCATTAGTGGAGTTCACATATAACAACAGTTACCAAGCTTCAATTGAAATGGATCCATACGAAGTTCTTTATGGAAGAAAGTGTAGATCACCAATACATTTGGATGATGTAGGTAAAAGAACTAAAATAGGACCAGACATTGTAGAACAACCTGCGGAGGCCATCAAAAGAATACGTGATCGAATGAGGACGGCACTGAGTAGAAAAAAGAGCTATGCTGATAGCCATCGCCGCGAGCTGAATTTTGAATTATGTGATCATGTGTTTCTGAAAGTAGCACCCATGAAGGGTGTAATGAGATTTGGAAGAAAAGGTAAGCTGGGTCCCAGATATATTGGGCCATTTGAGATTATGGAAAAGATAGGGGCATTAGCTTATGGTTTAGCATTGCCACCCCAGTTGTCAGCAGTTCACAATGTATTTCACATATCAGCTCTCAGGAAATATATTTCGAATCATGTGCTAAGGTACGAGACGATACATCTTGTACCTGAATAGAACTATGAAGAAGAGCCAGTAAAGATTCTTCTGGGAGAATATCGAAGGATGAGAATAGAAATATACCTATGATAAGATTCAGTGTGCCAACCACTCAGAAAGGGAAGCAACCTGGGAAGTTGAGGCAGATATGAAAAGTAGAAACCCAAATTTGTTTACGCAAGTAAATTTCGTGGATGATATTTTTGTAAGGAGGGTAAAGTTATAACGCCCAGAAATCCATAAATCCACAAATGAAAAGTTTAAAGTATTGATAGATCTAGTTGTAATGCTATTTTCAATCAGCTTTCATCTGAGCTGATTTTTCATATTAGAGACACGGTTGCAAGAGCTGTCCATCCGATCTAGAAAAGCCCGGTTCGTTTCATATTTTAACTAAATCGGTTCGGTTTGCATTTTTATTTGTTCTTAAAAATAGAGTAGCACTTTTTAAGGATAGTATCACTTTAAAGAAACGTGATTTTATCCATTTAGGCTTTGAGATTTTCATATAAAAGCTTCCCAACACATCATGCATTTCATTCACAACAAAAACATCACGTAGAGGAAAAACCTTTGAAGCGGTGCTCTCTGTAAACAAGAAACCGACCAAAGCTTTTAAAAATTTCAAAAGGACAGGTCGGGTTTGTGTGTTGATCGAGCAAGATAATTATCTGTAATCTTCGTCGCAGATAAGGATATTAGAGACACGGTTGCAAGAGCTGTCCATCCGATCTAGAAAAGCCCGGTTCGTTTCATATTTTAACTAAATCGGTTCGGTTTGCATTTTTATTTGTTCTTAAAAATAGAGTAGCACTTTTTAAGGATAGTATCACTTTAAAGAAACGTGATTTTATCCATTTAGGCTTTGAGATTTTCATATAAAAGCTTCCCAACACATCATGCATTTCATTCACAACAAAAACATCACGTAGAGGAAAAACCTTTGAAGCGGTGCTCTCTGTAAACAAGAAACCGACCAAAGCTTTTAAAAATTTCAAAAGGACAGGTCGGGTTTGTGTGTTGATCGAGCAAGATAATTATCTGTAATCTTCGTCGCAGATAAGGCAAATAAAATATATTTCTTGCTGCACTTTAGAAAGCGTATATTGTTTCTGTTCGCATGTTTTTATGAGTTTTTAAAGGTTTGAGAACTGTTTTTGAAGTTCCTCAAACGTAGAGATTAGTTTAAGATATTTTGTTTAGAAAGTATTGGTTGCTGTGATTTAGATGCAAAGAAGAGTTGTTAGGAAATGTTTTACGATGTTCGTCTCTGTTTCTTCTTGTTTTTCTGGTATGTTCTTCAAGCAGCTTACGTGTTTTGTTTCTGGAAGTTCCCTTGGATATTTCTTATTTCTTCAGACTAAGGAAATTGAAACGAACCATACTCTAAAAAGGAATGGCTCGTTCCCTTTTAAATCATTCCTCAACAATACATAAAACAGAAATAAATAAATATTTTAAAACATAAAATCATCCATACTATTTAAAAACCAGACTTAGTAAAAGTACTGAACGTGAACATGTTAAAAATCAATATCTGAAAAGCGTATCATATCAAAGATAAAACATCAATGCGACCACGGGGTACTGCTACAACGCGCGCTCAGAGGTCCTCATCGTCAGTCGGGATAAAATCCGCAGGGTCATCACCTGCACCATTTAAATCTAGTGAGCCTAGATGCTCATCATGCTCTATCTTTTAAATAGCAAGGTACATACTAATAAAGCTACATGCACGCATATACGTGTAATAAGATAACCTTAAATCATGCATGCATGGATGATCTTAAAACATGGTTCGTAACATATCGTAATCATATAACATATATCCTAAGGCATGACGTAGCGTAACATAAAAACGTATGAGTCATATCCATGAAGTGTGGACCATGTTCGATTGATCAATCTTAAACCAACGTACATAGCGGCCGGTTTTACCCGACCTACATCATCATCATCACATTAGCAGAGGTTCACTGGGCCCGTATCTCCCAGATCCCGCTCATTGTCTATCATTATACATTAACAGAGATTCACCAGGTCCGGAATCTCGGATTCGTTCATCGTCTATCTTGCCCCAAGTCACTTCAATCCCTCTATTTTTCTTTTAAAACATGCCTTTATCATTTCATAAATTTTCATGATGTGTGCATTTCATAAAAACATGCAATTTAAAAGCTTAGCCCGTCAATATATATTTAATTCTTTCCTTTAAAATATTATCATACATAACATACTACATATATAATTAAATATATATTCATGGGTTTCTACATTTTCTACTCGGGTCAAGGACTAGTTCAGGAGCCTGGCCCACTACTTCTCAGCCCAAAGGATCCTATAATTAATTTAAAATGGAACTTAGCCTAATACATGACTTTGCCCATAACATAAATTAAACCGTAAAAATTGACTAACATACTACGTTGACCCAACTTTGACTTAATTAAAAATCCTATGATCAATTTTGGCTTAATTAAAATCTAAGGATCAATTTTGACTTAATTAAAAACTCAAATAACCAATTTTGACCAATTAAAGCTCAAATGACCAATTAAAATCCCATGGTCAATTTTGAGTTAATTAAAAATCCAATAACCTCAATTTTGACTTTAAAAACTTAAAATAAAGCATTAGGTCCAAATAAGGCCGAGCCGCATGAACGTGGCACCCCGCTCACGGCGTGCACACCATGCAGCCGCGCAACCAATCTCGAACCAGCCATGGCCTAGCCCTCAACTCTCGACTATGGACGCTGCTAGACCACCCTAGGACCTCCATGAACCGAGCCACAACCCCTATGAAAAGCCCTTAGCCGAGTAATATTAAGGATCAATCGAAAACATGTTAGAAAACGTGAATCATGCATGGTGCTAAAACAATTGTGCATAGATATACATAAATCACATACAAATCAAGCATTGAACATTAAAAAACAGCATACTATGGCGTAAAAACAGACTGAAAACATGACATGCATACCATGCAACATAACAATCGTAAATAAATCACATGAAATGACATGTAATCATCTAAAATTATTTTCCCCCTAGTCATGCACTCATTTCTACGTATTCAGGAATTTCTAGGCATTACAACTCTCCCCCCCTATAGGAATTTCGTCCCCGAAATTAAGTACGTACCAAATAGATCAGGGTAACGCGTCCACATATCGGTCTCAGTCTCCCAGGTAGCCTCATCCTCTGAATGATTCTGCCACCGGACATTGACCATCGGAATACTCCGTGCTCTCAGCCTACGCTCCTCTCGAGCCAAAATCTGTACTGGACGCTCCTCAAAAGATAAGTGTGGCGCCAACTGGAGCGGCTCAAAATCCAACACGTGTGACGGATTTGGAACATACTTCCGTAGCATCGAGATGTGGAAAACATTATGGACCGCTGACAAGTTGGGTGGTAACGCTACTCGATACACCAGAGTACCAACCCTATCCAAACTCTCGAATGACCCAATAAACCTCGGGCTGAGCTTGCCCCTCCGTCCAAAGCGCATCACGCCCTTCATGAGCGAGATCCTCATGAAGACATGATCCCCAACAACTAACTCCAGATCTCGTCATCTCTGATCGGCATAACTCTTCTGACGACCCTGGGCTGTCCTCATCCGATCCCGAATCCTCATCACAATATCCGCTGTCTGCTGTAGTAACTCTGGCCCAATCAACACTCTCTCTCCAACCTCTTCGCACTGCACGGGAGATGAGCATCTCCTCCCATACAGAGCCTCATAAGGAGCCATCTCGATCGATGCCTGAAAGCTCTTGTTGTACGTGAACTCTACCAGCGGCAACCTCGAGTCTCACGTACCCTTGAATCAATAACACAGGCTCTCAGAAAATCCTCTAGAATCTGGATGACACTCTTCGACTTCCCATCCATCTGTGGGTGAAACGCAGTGCTGAACGCCAATCTAGTCCCCAAAGCGACGTGTAAACTCTTCCAAAATGCAGACGTAAATCTGGTGTCTCTGTCAGACACAATAGAGACCGGTATGCCATGTAGCCTGACGCATGACGTAGCGTAACATAAAAACGTATGAGTCATATCCATGAAGTGTGGACCATGTTCGATTGATCAACCTTAAACCAACGTACATAGCGGCCTGTTTTACCCGACCTACATCATCATCATCACATTAGCAGAGGTTCACTGGGCCCGATCTCCCAGATCCGCTCATTGTCTATCATTATACATTAACAGAGATTCACCAGGTCCGGAATCTCGGATTCGTTCATCGTCTATCTTGCCCCAAGTCACTTCAATCCCTCTATTTTTCTTTTAAAACATGCCTTTATCATTTCATAAATTTTCATGATGTGTGCATTTCATAAAAACATGCAATTTAAAAGCTTAGCCCGTCAATATATATTTAATTCTTTCCTTTAAAATATTATCATACATAACATACTACATATATAATTAAATATATATTCATGGGTTTCTACATTTTCTACTCGGGTCAAGGACTAGTTCAGGAGCCTGGCCCACTACTTCTCAGCCCAAAGGATCCTATAATTAATTTAAAATGGAACTTAGCCTAATACATGACTTTGCCCATAACATAAATTAAACCGTAAAAATTGACTAACATACTACGTTGACCCAATTTTGACTCAATTAAAAATCATATGACTAATTTTGACTTAATTAAAATCTAAGGATCACTTTTGACTAATTTAGAACTCAAATAACCAATTTTGACCAATTAAAGCTCAAATGACCAATTAAAATCCCATGGTCAATTTTGAGTTAATTAAAAATCCAATAACCTCAATTTTGACTTTAAAAACTTAAATAAAGCATTAGGTCCAAATTAATTAAAAGTGTGACCAAAATATTTGACATTGAAAGATTTGACCAACCGAACCAACCGATCCAATTGAACCGCCCGGCCCATGCAACACAACCCTAAACACATTACACACGCCGCCTTCAAGCCACCCACGACCACGCCCCTCCCAACCGTTCGCCCTCCTTGCTCTGGCCACCATAATCGGAGCCCCGCCGGCTTGACCACCCCCAGGTCTAGCCGGTTCCATTGGAACCAACCACGGCCCGAACCGTGAACCACAGCCCAAGGCCGAGACGCATGAACGTGGCAGCCCGCTCACGGCGTGCACACCATGCAGCCGCGCAACCAATCTCGAACCAGCCATGGCCTAGCCCTCAACTCTCGACTATGGACGCTGCTAGACCACCCTAGGACCTCCATGAACCGAGCCACAACCCCTATGAAAAGCCCTTAGCCGAGTAATATTAAGGATCAATCGAAAACATGTTAGAAAACGTGAATCATGCATGGTGCTAAAACAATTGTGCATAGATATACATAAATCACATACAAATCAAGCATTGAACATTAAAAAACAGCATACTATGGCGTAAAAACAGACTGAAAACATGACATGCATACCATGCAACATAACAATCGTAAATAAATCACATGAAATGACATGTAATCATCTAAAATTATTTTCCCCCTAGTCATGCACTCATTTCTACGTATTCAGGAATTTCTAGGCATTACAACTCTCCCCCCCTATAGGAATTTCGTCCCCGAAATTAAGTACGTACCAAATAGATCAGGGTAACGCGTCCACATATCGGTCTCAGTCTCCCAGGTAGCCTCATCCTCTGAATGATTCTGCCACCGGACATTGACCATCGGAATACTCCGTGCTCTCAGCCTACGCTCCTCTCGAGCCAAAATCTGTACTGGACGCTCCTCAAAAGATAAGTGTGGCGCCAACTGGAGCGGCTCAAAATCCAACACGTGTGACGGATTTGGAACATACTTCCGTAGCATCGAGATGTGGAAAACATTATGGACCGCTGACAAGTTGGGTGGTAACGCTACTCGATACACCAGAGTACCAACCCTATCCAAACTCTCGAATGACCCAATAAACCTCGGGCTGAGCTTGCCCCTCCGTCCAAAGCGCATCACGCCCTTCATGAGCGAGATCCTCATGAAGACATGATCCCCAACAACTAACTCCAGATCTCGTCATCTCTGATCGGCATAACTCTTCTGACGACCCTGGGCTGTCCTCATCCGATCCCGAATCCTCATCACAATATCCGCTGTCTGCTGTAGTAACTCTGGCCCAATCAACACTCTCTCTCCAACCTCTTCGCACTGCACGGGAGATGAGCATCTCCTCCCATACAGAGCCTCATAAGGAGCCATCTCGATCGATGCCTGAAAGCTCTTGTTGTACGTGAACTCTACCAGCGGCAACCTCGAGTCTCACGTACCCTTGAATCAATAACACAGGCTCTCAGAAAATCCTCTAGAATCTGGATGACACTCTTCGACTTCCCATCCATCTGTGGGTGAAACGCAGTGCTGAACGCCAATCTAGTCCCCAAAGCGACGTGTAAACTCTTCCAAAATGCAGACGTAAATCTGGTGTCTCTGTCAGACACAATAGAGACCGGTATGCCATGTAGCCTGACAACCTCTCTGATATAAAGCTCTGCGTACTACGTCAAGGTGAAAGTAGTCTTCACCGGTAAGAAATGCGCTGACATGGTGAGTCTGTCCACAATCACCCATCTAACCGTGTAACCCCTGGGACTCCTGGGCAATCCAACCACTAAATCCATAGTAATATGCTCCCACTTCCACTCGGGAATAGGGAGTGGCTGCAATAACCCTGCCGGTCGCTGATGCTCTACCTTGACCTGCTGACAGGTCAAGCACTCATACACAAATCTTACAATATCCTTCTTCATCCCCGACAACCAATGCAATGTCTGCAATCTCTGTACATATTTTTACTCCCTGGGTGGATGGAGTACGTCGATGCATGCGCCTCTGCTAAGATCTCAGCTCTCAGCTGCCCAGTACTTGGTATCCACATGTGACCTCTGAAACGAACAATCCCATCCTCAACTGTGTACAGGCCTCGGCCTCTGGTCTCATCTCGCTGTCTCCACTGCTGTAACTGCTCATCGGAGGCCTGCTCCTCTCTGATCCGCTCCCGAAGAGTCGGTCGAACAGTGAGCGCTGACAAGCTCGGTGCACAGTATCCTGAATAAACTCTAGTCCAAACCTCTCTATCTCAACCTGTAGTGGCCTCTCAACTGATAAACATGCCACTACTGCAGTCTTCCGGCTCAAAGCGTCTGCCACCACATTAGCTTTACCCGGATGGTAGCTAATGCCACAATCATAATCTTTCACCAACTCTAGCCATCTGCGCTGCCTCATGTTCAACTCCTTCTGGGTGAAGAAGTACTTGAGGCTCTTGTGGTCGGTGAATATCTGACACTTCTCGCCGTACAAATAGTGTATCCAAATCTTCAGAGCGGACACTACTGCTGCAAGCTCCAGATCGTGCGTCGGATAGTTTTGCTCATAACTCTTCAGCTGTCTCGAAGCATAAGAAATAACCTTGCCTCCCTGCATCAGTACTGCACCCAAACCTCTCAGGGAAGCATCTGTATAAACTACAAACTCCTCATGATCCACCGGCATAGCTAACACCGATGCTGAAGTGAGGGCCTCCTTCAGCTGATCAAAGCTCCTCTGACACTCCGGACTCCAGACATACTTCGCATTCTTCTTGCTCATGGCTGTCAAGGGCATTGAAATCGAAGAGAAGCCCTTGATAAACTTGACGATAGTAACCTGCCAACCCCAAGAAGGTGTGAATCTCTGCTGCGTTCCTCGGAATCCCCCAGTTCTGCACTACCTCCTACCTGAGGGCCTCCTTCAGCTGATCAAAGCTCCTCTGACACTCCGGACTCCAGACATACTTCGCATTCTTCTTGCTCATGGCTGTCAAGGGCATTGAAATCGAAGAGAAGCCCTTGATAAACTTGCGATAGTAACCTGCCAACCCCAAGAAGGTGTGAATCTCTGCTGCGTTCCTCGGAATCCCCCAGTTCTGCACTACCTCCACCTTTGATGAGTCGACTGAAATCCCATCTCTCAAAACAATGTGCCCTAAGAATGCCACCTGCTCAAGCCAAAACTTGCACTTGCTTAACTTGGCATACAATCTGTGCTACCTCAATGTCTGCAAGTGCTTCCTATGATCCTCCAAGCTCCTCGAATAGACCAGAATATCATCGATGAATACTATAATGAACTGGTCTAAATACTGTCTGAATACCCTGGTCATCAGATCCATGAAATTGGGGCATTCGTCAAGCCAAACGGCATCACCAAAAACTCGTAGTGGCCGTAACATGTCCGAAATGCAGCCTTGGACACGTCCTCCTCTCTAACTCTCAACTGATGGTAGCCAGATCTCAAATCAATCTTCAAGAAAACCGAAGCTCCCTGCAACTGATCAAACAAATCCTAAATCCTCGGGAGTGGATACTTATACTTCACTGTAACTTTGTTCAGCTCCCGATAGTCAATACACAATCTCATGCTTCCATCCTTCTTCTTCACAAACAACACTGGCGTGCCCCATGGAGAAAAGTTAGGGCATATGAATCCCTTATCGAGCAACTCATGTATCTGCTCCTTCAGCTCCTTCGTCTCCGTAGGAGCCAAATGATACGGTGCCTTAGAGATAGGCACTATACCCAGCATCAACTCGATAGAAAACTCCACCTCTCGCTCCGGTGGAACTCCCATTACATCATCAGGGAAAACATCTGCAAAATTTCTGACTACCTCTACATCAGACAGCGAAGGGCTTGCTTAACCTCCACAAGCGGTGAAACTGGCCAAGAATGTCTGACATCCGAGCTCAACTAGCTTCCAGGCCCGTAGAAATTATATGAATCTGGGCCTCCGTGATCTCCTCGCTGCCTCAAATAAGAAGGCCTCCTGCCCTGGCGGCCTGATAGTAACTGTCCTCCGCTGAAAGTCTATCACCTCTCCAAAATCCGTCACCAATACATGCCTAGGATGAGGTCGAATCCTGACATCGGCAAAACGACCAAATCTGCTCTGACCGCATGATCCTGGAACGTCATCGTCAATCCCTGCATGACGCTGGTCGTCGTCAACTCCTCTCCTGATGGAACCGTCATGGTGAGAGCTACTCCAAGCCCTCAGGAATAATCCCCATCCTCTGTGTGAACGCACTCGAAATAAACGAATGGGTCGCCCCTGAGTCTAGCAAGGCAAGGGTAGTGACACCTAGCACACGAATCTAGAATGAAACAGAAAGGTCACACAGGTACGCGTTTACGGTCAAACTAGATACCAGAAAGCAGTTTAGAAGTGTCAGGCCATGTGCGCTAATACAACAATTAGTTACAAATATGCGGAAGCATCATAAAAATATGGGCTAAAAATTTTCGAATGTTGGGCCTGAACAATAAAAATCATCCTTCAAAATATTCATATTCAAAATAGGATTTACTCAAAATCCAAACCACAAACAGGAAATCAATTAATCTCAAGAAACAGATCCCCAAAATACATATAAACTCAGGGCATCCCCTGGTTTGATACATAATACAAATAAACTGAGACTCAACCAAATGGGGATCTACTAGCTGAAGCTCCACTCTGCCTAGCCAGATTACCTGCAGCTCCTGTAATGGGTAACACAGACCCAAGAACACAAAAAGCAGGAAGGGAATACGAGTTGAAACCTCAGTACGAAGAGCACAATAAAAGCATCTATCCTATCAGACAATGTAATATTTCAATCGTGCAATGCATGAACAGGGCTACCAAGAATCATCGGTAGGCAAACAGAATAGCACAACGACTCAGCTGTGCAGATCTCATCAAACATCATCATCTTGTCATCTTCAGGTTCGACGACTCAGCCGACCATCACAAGGTATGGTGGTATTCAGGCGCAACGACTCAGCTGGCCACCACATCAAAACAGCGTTGGACCTTTCAGGCACGACTACTCAGCCGGCCGATCACAACGTGCAATGGGAATTCAGCTTTCAAAGGAAATCAGGCTCAATATGTATGTGTGAATCCATAGCAGACTCATGCTTAATCAATGAATAACATTACACGCACAAACAGATATGAGCACATAAGCAGCAGTCAATGCAAAACACAATAGCTAATACACGACAGAAATATTCCCAAAGCTGATACCGAAACTGCTTAATATAGCTCAATTCGTACCTCAAACCTCAACAGATCTTACAACAAGAAGGGTGCAGCAACCAACTCAAGTCTACTGCCCAAGCAGCTCCACGGAAACTCAGCAGAAGCTATTACAAGCTCAAATCTGTCAAGATATCTAAATATCAACTCAAATCTGAACTCAAACATCTTTGTTTTCCAAAGCCTCGTAGCACACTCAGCTACCTCAACTCTACAGAGCACTACTCAGCTCTCAAAAGAAGCTTAAATCGGTAAAGAATCACTTTCCCAAAGCTGTTAAAGAACAGAAGAACTACTGGTCCACTATCACGAAGACCTACGAACACTGCAACAACTTCGCGCTCCTCAAATCCAGCGACTCCAGTCTCCAAACTGGTATCAATCGAAAGCCCTAGAGAAGACGAGCTCAGCGCTACCAATCTTGCTCCAAACGGCGGCGAAAAACAACGGCAATCGACGGAAATAGGGTTCAGGTGAACAGTAGCAATCAAGGGTTATCGGGATGAAGATAGGGAATATAAGGTTCGAAAAATGCTCTAAGTATCGATCAGCACTTACATTTAAATCCCCAGTCAAAACTACAGCTGAAGTCATCATCGACTTATTCAGATCTCTCCGCAACTCAGATCTTAGTACTGATCAGATTTCATTCTAAGGCAGAAGCCTCTCGGATCTGGTTCTCTAAAAAATACACGACGTCGCTCTTACTTATCAAAACGACGTAGCATCGGAGTCCGCTCTCACAACAGATCCCGCTAATGCTCCTCAGATCTTGGTCACATCTGTATCATCAAACGCACTAGTCTACACAGTACCGTTGACCAACGTTGACATCTGATCGTGCCACTAAACAGATCTCACTCACTAGCGTCAAGTCTGAAGACACGATACGATGTCGCATTCTCTCGCAATGCCATATCTGATCAGCGCTCAAAACAGCGTTTCACTCCCGACTAGCGACAATTCACGCAAACACACCAGGGCACATCTGAGCATCCAGATCCTGCTCAAATATGAAATTCTAAAAATCACCAAGTCTTCAGATCTGAAAACCCGATCTCAGAACTCAATTAGCTAATTCTAAATCAAATCTGATTAGCCAATAAATTATACTTAGCAAATTCTAGTCCTCACAAGAAGCCTAAGGAATTTCTAAGTTCGCTATTCTTATCTGTATAAGTTCTGAATGCCTGTTCTAGAATATATACAGTTCTTACTAACATCAACATAGCAGTTAAGACAATGAGTTCCCTAGCAGTGCTCTATCTAGCATGAAATTTTAAAACACCCAGATACCAACACGACAAAGCACGGAAACGATGGAAATCTAAAACGAAATACCTGTTTTGAGGAATCAGATTTCAAGATTTGTGATTAATCAGATTTTGGAGTAGGATTAGTCACGAGAATTAAGATTTTCGATTTCTGGAATTTCGAATTTTTGGTGAAATCTGATTTGAGGAAATTTCAGATCTCTCGTAGAGTATTCCAGATTTTAGTTCGGGTGAAATCTGGTATCGATTTGGAGTTTATTTGGTTAATTTATGATAGAAATCTGTTTTCCTTGGCATCGTGTGTATTGCCGCGAGATTTAGGTGATACGCCATCGTTTTGGTGAGGTCTGGGTGGTCGAGAATGGATCGGAAGTGAATGCGTTGTTCTTTCGCGATTTCAGATGTCAACGCTGGTCAACGGCACTGTAGTAGGTGATCGCTAGATTGATAGAGCTGGTTTCGTTGTATTGAACGCGGGTGTTTGTTCGCGTGTAGAGATCTAGTACCGTAGTGCGTCACGTAAGCAGATTTCACGTGTTGGTCAACATGTGGAGTTGACATCTGGTATAGCGCGCATAGTTGAGGAATCTGTTTTGAGCTCTAGCGTTGATATTGAGGAGAGATCTGTTTCGCTGTGCGACGTCGTTTGGATTAGTGGCTACGTCGTCGTTTTAGCATTCTGCTTTGCTAAGGCGTAGAGATCTGTTTTAGTGTTAGCGCTGAGATCTGTTGTGTTGAGCGCTGAGATCTGTTTTGAGCAAGCGGCATCGTTCCAGTTAGTTTCTGCGTCGTTGTTTTGGTTTTCCAGCACTTAGCGTGTTTTGTATTGCGCGAGCGCGAGAGATCTGGTTTGTGTTACCGTTGGAGAGACCAGATGTCACCAATACGCTGTCGTTTTGATTTTAGCGCGAGCGTTTTGAATTAACGTTGTGAAGTCTGTTTGATTGTGAGCGCTGGATTGTGAAATCTGTTGGCGTTATTTTGCGTTGCAGAGATCTGTTTTTGTCGGTGTTTGATTTAGACAGTATCCATTGAATTGAGGAATAAATAGAAGTGTCGAATTACACTTAGAATATTTCTCAACCCGTCATTTCTTATCTTCTCTATTGAAACCCTCGACTTGCTACTGTTCACCGTAGCTTTCCACCGCCGATTCCCGTCGCGTCCAGCCTCTATTTTTGATAATCTTGGTGGCGTTGAACTCCCCTAACTTAGCTCTTTTGATTGCTACCCATTTTAGACCTTGAATTAATGCTGAATCTGGAAGCGTGGAGTTGCTAGCGTTCGAAGCTTTTTGAGAAATCTGTGTCGTGCATTTCTCCTGCGGGTTTAAGCTTTTGGGTGAGCATTCCTCGTTGTTTTGAACCTTACTCTTGTTGTTAGTACCTGCGTAGATGTTTAGAATTTCATATCAGATCTGGCCGTAGGTGTTTAAGGGTTGATGTTTAGATTTTAGCTAAGATATTAGCTACCTTGCACAGATTTCAGTTCCAGGAAGCCTGCTGCCGTGAATTTTTGAACCAGGTGAAAGCTGGTTGCGTCGGCCGTGAGTTCTGCCGTGCTTTGAGTAATCTGTGAGGTAGAAATTGTGGAATTGAGGTACGAATTGAGCAGCCCTTAGCAGCTTTAGGCGTGAACATGCTGTGATTGATGTTGTGAGTCTTGTTGTTGTGAATTACGTGAATCAGTATGTTGAATGATTGAGTTACATTCTGTTTTACGTATTGTGCATTGTATGCATTGAGCATTGATATTGATTGGCATACATGCATACATATTGTGTGAGACCTGGATTTGTATTAGAGACTAATTGTTGGAATGTATCGGTTTTTAGAGATTTCTGGTGGTTGGGATCTCTGTTTGTATGTTTGGTTTACATTTTTGGGTCTGAAATAGCATTTGGATCAATTCTGGGAGTTTTCGTGTTTTTGAATTTGAAAGCTGGTTTTTGGTGAAAGCTGGTTGCATAGTGAAACGCC
>KQ997573.1:6633-26004 GCA_001598015.1 Dorcoceras hygrometricum | reverse complement strand
CGAATGCTTTGAACAGAGAGCAGGCTGAGGAGACGCCTGGCATGGTGATTGGAGGTACATGCTTTATATTTGATTATCCTGCGAGAGTTCTTTTTGACACTGGTGCATCACATTCTTTCATATCTGAGTTCTTTGTGTTTTAGCATGGGTTAAGTTCATCCCCATTGTGTGAAGTCGTGTCTATGTCTACTCCTGCTGGTGTAATTTTGTGGTCCCGAGAGGTAGTGATTGATTGCCTGATTAGATTTGATGAGCTTGTTTTGGTCTCCAATCTGATTGTTTTGGGGATTAGAGATTTTGATTGTATCTTGGGGATGGATGTACTGTCTAGCTATAAGGCTACAGTTGATTGCTTCCATGGTGTGATGAGATTTCGCCCTGATTCGGGTGAGAAGTGGGATTTCTACGGTGCTGATTCGCGTCCGAAGATTCCGCTGGTTTCCGCCATGGAGATGTTTAGCCTGCTATCGCTAGGTAACGCTGGATTCATGATCTACGCGCTTGACGTTCCCAAGATCAGCGATTGGAGTTGAGCGATATTCCGATCGTTACAGAGTTTCCCGACGTGTTTCCAGATGAGATTCATGGATTCCCTCCGAGGCGTGAGATCGACTTCGGTATTGAGTTGGTGCCCGATACCGCCCCAATTTCTAGAGCTCCATATTCGTTGGCGCCAGCAGAGTTGAGAGAGCTGAAGGATCAGTTGAGAGATCTCTTGGAGAAAGGCTTCATCAGACCGAGCATGTCGCCTTGGGGAGCTCCGATTATTTTTGTGAAGAAGAAGGATGGACCTATCAGGATGTGTGTGGATTTCAGACAGTTGAATAAAGCGACGGTGAAGAACAAGTATCCTTTTCCGAGGATTGATGACTTGTTCGATCAGTTGCAGGGATCGGTAGTGTACTCGAATATTGATTTGCGCTCTGGTTATCACCAGCTGCGGATTAGAGACGCTGATGTGGCGAAGACAGCTTTCCGAACTCGATATGGGCATTATGAGTTTCTAGTCATGCCGTTTGGACTGACGAATGCCCCAGCTGTGTTCATGGATTTGATGAATCGCGTCTTTAGCGAGTATATTTATCGGTTCGTGATAGTCTTCATAGATGACATCCTGGTTTACTCGAGGAGCTTGAGAGAGCATAAGGAGCATCTTAGACTGGTGTTGCAGAGATTGAGAGACTCGCAGCTCTATGCAAAGTTCAGCAAGTGTGAATTTTGGCTAGACAGAATTATCTTTTTGGGTCATGTGATTTCAGCACAAGGAATTTCGGTAGATCCGAGCAAGGTCGAAGCAGTTCTTAACTAGGAGAGACCTAGAAATGTTTCTGAGTTCCGTAGTTTCTTGGGTTTGGCTGGCTTTTATAGGCGTTTTATCGAGAAGTTCTCTCGATAGCTAAGCCTCTGACTCAGTTGAATCAGAAGGATAAGAGATTTGAGTGGACTGATGCGTGCGAGAGCAGTTTTCAGACGTTGAAGGAGAAGTTGACTACTGCTCCTGTGTTGGCTCTACCGTCTGGATCCGGAGGATTCGTGGTGTGCTCCGATGCTTCTCTCAATGGTCTAGGATGTGTTCTGATGCAAAACGGGTACGTGATTGCCTATGCGTCTTGACAGTTGAAGCCTCACGAGACGAGGTACCCTGTTCACGGTTTGGAGTTGGCTGCGATAGTGTTTGCCTTGAAGATTTGAGTAGCAGATGCTTTGAGTAGGAAGACCCAGCCGGCGATTCCTTCGTTTCTGAGTGTCTCAAAAGTCTATGAGCAATTGAGTACTTCCGGTTGGAGATTTCAACCGAGTGATCAGTACTTCATGGTTTATACGATTCAGGTTGATCCACAGCTTTTGCATGACATCAGGGAGGCGCGGAGGACTGATCCCTATATCCATGAGTTGAGGATTGAGGCCCAGAATGGTCAGTCTGATGATTTCTCTGTTTCTTCGGATGGTTGTCTGAGATTTTGAGGGAGACTAGTGGTTCCGAACCTGATTGATTTGAAAGAGACCATCATGAATGAAGTGCATTGTAGTCGGTACAGTGTGCATCCGGGCGAGAGGAAGATGTATCATGCCTTGAAGTCTCACTATTGGTGGGCAGGTATGAAGAGCGACATCTCTGGTTTTGTTGCTCGATGTCTAAATTTCCAGCAGGTTAAGGCTGAGAGAATGAGACCTGGTGGTTTGCTTCAGAGTTTAGAGGTGCCCCAATGGAATCGGGAGCACATTGCCATGGATTTCGTGACTCATCTACCTCGATCGAGCAGGGGATGCTATGCTATTTGGGTTTCGATCGATAGACTTTTGAAGTCCGCCCATTTCATTCCCTATGATGTGAGGTGCTCTATGAAGAAAATGGCGAAATTGTACATCGACCATGTGGTTAGATTGCATGGAGTTTCGGTTTCGATAGTGTCCGATAGGGATCCGAGGTTCACTTCTCGATTTTGGAAGAGTTTGCAGGCAGCGATGGGTTAGAGATTGGCTATGAGTACGGCCTATCACCCACAGACAGACGGACAGTCTGAGCGGACTATTCAGACTTTAGAAGACATGCTGCGTGCAATTGTGATGGATTTCAGCGGTGGCTGGCAGGATTCGCTATCTTTGGTTGAGTTTTCATATAACAACAGCTACCAGGTGACTATCGGAATGGCTCCGTTTGAAGCTTTGTATGGTCGAAAGTGCAGATCCCCGATTTGTTGGGAAGAAGTTGGTGAGAGATAGCTTTCTACACCAGAGTTTGTTCAGCACATGAAGGATCAGATTGACTTGATTCGGAGTAGAATGAAAGCTGCTCAAGATCATGCGTAGTTCGATTCAGCATTCATTTCTCATATAGAACCTAAGCTGATAGAAGAATCCTTAGCAGACTCAAGCTGGATAGATGCTATGCAATATGAACTTAGTCAATTTAAGAGAAACCATGTATGACAATTAGTTCATCGACCTACTAATCATTCAGTGATAGGAACTAAATGGGTCTTTAGGAACAAAATGAATGAGGATGGTGTTGTTATCAGAAACAGCACTAGGTTAGTAGGTCAGGGTTTTAGACAACTTGAAAGAATAGACTTTGATGAAACCTTCGATCATGTATCCAGATTAGAGGCCATCCGTATGTTTCTTGCATATGCTGCATTCAAAGACTTCAAAGTCTTTCAGATGGATGTAAAGAGTGCCTTTCTAAATGGATCTTGACTGAGGAAGTGTATGTAGCACAACCTCCTGGCTTCGTAAAGCATACATGTGAGGAATCAGATTTCAAGATTTGTGATTAGTCAGATTTTGGAGTAGGATTAGTCACGAGAATTAAGATTTTTGATTTCTGGAATTTCGAATTTTTGGTGAAATCTGATTTGAGGAAATTTCAGATCTCTCGTAGAGTATTCCAGATTTTAGTTCGGGTGAAATCTGGTATCGATTTGGAGTTGATTTGGTTATGTTATGATAGAAATCTGTTTTCCTTGGCATCGCGTGTATTGCCGCGATATTTAGGTGATGCGCCGTCGTTTTGGTGAGGTCTGGGTGGTCGAGAATGGAGCGGAAGTGAATGCGTTGTTCTTTCGCGATTTCAGATGTCAACGCTGGTCAACGGCACTGTAGCAGGTGATCGTTGGATTGAGAGAGCTGGTTTCATTGTATTGAACGAGGGTGCTTGTTCTCGTGTAGAGATCTGGTAGCGTAGTGCGTGACGTAAGCAGATTTCACGTGTTGGTCAACATGTGGAGTTGATATCTGGTATAGAACGCATAGTTGAGGAATCTGTTTCGAGCGCTAGCGTTGATATTGAGGAGAGATCTGTTTTGCTGTGCGACGTTGTTTGGATTAGTGGCTACGTCGTCGTTTTAGCATTCTGCGTTGCTAAGGCGTAGAGATCTGTTTTAGTGTTAGCGCTGAGATCTGTTGTGTTGAGCGCTGAGATCTGTTTTGAGCAAGCGGCGTCGTTCCAGTTAGTTGCTGCGTCGTCGTTTTGGTTTTCCAGCACTTAGCGTGTTTTGTATTGCGCGAGCGCGAGAGATCTGGTTTGTGTTACCGTTGGAGAGACCAGATGTCACCAATACACTGTCGTTTTGATTTTAGCGCGATTGTTTTGAATTAACGTTGTGAAGTCTGTTTGATTCTGAGCGCTGGATTGCGAAATCTGTTTGGCGCTATTTTGCATTGCAGAGATCTGTTTTTGTCGGTGTTTGATTTAGACAGTAGCCATTGAATTGAGGAATAAATAGAAGTGTCGAATTACACTTAGAATATTTCTCAACCCATCATTTTTTATCTTCTCTGTTGAAATCCTCGACTTGCTACTGTTCACCGTAGCTTTCCATCGCCGATTCCCGTCGCTTCCAGCCTCTGTTTTTGATAATCTTGGTGGCGTTGAACTCCCCTAACTTACCTCTTTCGATTGCTACCCATTTTAGACCTTGAATTAACGTTGAATCTGGAAGCGTGGAGTTGCTAGCGTTCGAAGCTTTTTGAGAAATCTGTGTCGTACGTTTCTCCTGCGGGTTTAAGCTTTTGGGTGAGCATTCCTCGTTGTTTTGAACCTTACTCTTGTTGTTAGTACCTGCGTAGATGTTTAGAATTTGAGATCAGATCTGGCCGTAGGTGTTTAAGGGTTGATGTTTAGATTTGAGCTAAGATATTAGCTACCTTGCACAGATTTCAGTTCCAGGAAGCCTGCTGTCGTGAATTTTTGAACCAGGTGAAAGCTGGTTGCGTCGGCCGTGAGTTCTGCCGTGCTTTGAGTAATCTATGAGGTATAAATTGTGGAATTGAGGTACGAATTGAGAAGCCCTTAGCAGCTTTAGGCGTGAACATGCTGTGATTGATGTTGTGAGTCTTGCTGCTTTGAATTACGTGAATCAGTATGTTGAATGATTGAATTACATTCTGTTTTATGTATTGTGCATTGTATGCATTGAGCATTGATATTGATTGGCATACATGCATACATATTGAGCCTTTGACAGATTGATTTGATGACCTGATTGGGTGCCACGTTGTGACTGGCCGACTGATGAGTCGTGCCCGAAAAGTCTAATGCTATCATCGGAGTGGTGACTACCGGATTCGAGTGTCTACCACCGAGCTGTGATGGGCTGACGGGCCCCGATGATCACGGACCGATGATTTCCACCGGCTGATTGGATGTGCGTGGTATAGAGGCTTGATTTGATTTGCCAGTTGATGGACTGGTCTAGCTATCCGATTCTTTGATATCCCTCATGCATTCATGACATTGATTTATAGCATGTTGCATGTTTAGCTGTTTTGATAGCTCTTCGTACTGAGGCTTGACCTCGTATTTGTTTTCCTGCTTTTGTGTCTTGGGTCTGTGTTACCCATTTGCAGGATCTTCAGGTAGCCAGGCTGGACAGAGTGGAGGTTCAGCTGGTCGATCCCCTTTCCCATGAGTCCCAGTTCAATTTATGATATGTACTGAACCGGGGGATACCCCGTGTTGTTGTGTATTGGGGATCTGTATTCTATTTGAATTGTTGTTGTTACCTGATTGTATAAGTTTGAGTTAACTTATATTTTGATTATCGGTATTTTGAATGTATGTTTGTACGTTCAGGCCCAAATTATTTCGAAAAATTTTTAAGCCCTGATTTTAAGCTTCCGTGTTTATGCGTTTATTTAGTGTTAATTGTGAGTAATTAGCACGGGGCCTGACACCTGTGAGCAACGTCGTGTCTAGATCTGCAGCCTCTGCCTGCATCACGAAAACACGACCAGTGGACTGAGTCCTCCTAGGGAAATCCTTAGAGATATGTCCAGGCTCCTTGCAGTGATAGCACCTGCCTGAACCCGCCATGCACTGTCCTGGATTATTCTTATGGAACATTTGACACATTGGTATCCCTCCAGGTTTAGGTGAAGTAGCCCCCTGCTGTTGTGGTTTCTGCTGACCCTGCGGCCTCTGCTGGCCCTGAGGTCTCTGCTGCTGTAACCCCTGAACCCCTAGAAGGCCCCTGAAATGGTCTCTTCACTGGCTGCTGCGAAGATTGTCCCCTGACGGGCTGTTGTAACCGGCGCTTCCTCTGGAAGTCCTCCCTCATATCCTTCCGGCCCCTCTCAGACCGGTACGCTCTGTTCATCGCTGCCATATAAGTATCCACGTCCTCCATATTGACATCGTGGCGGATGTCTGGTTGCAATCCATTAGTAAACTGCCGCAGCTTCTCACTCTCCACAGTCGCGATCGAGGGCACAAATTGACATCCTCGCTCGAACTGCCTCACATACTCAGTAACAGACTTGTCTCCCTGGCGGAGACTCATAAACTCCCGAATAAGATGGCTCCGGGCATCAGCAGTGAAATACTTCTCAAAGAATACTTTCTTGAATCTCTCCCAAGTCAGACTCTCCAGCACCAATCCCACCACTGCGCTCTCCCACCAAAGAGCTGTGTCTCCCTTCATCATAAAGATAGCACATCAGACCTTATCAGTGTCCGGGAGACCCATGTAAGCAAAGATGGTCTCCGATCAGTAGTGCCAGTGAACTCCTTAGGTCCCTACTTGCGGAACCTCTCTGCAAAGTCCTCCTCATGCGACTTCCCGGGTCGCTCTGACTGGTGCTCCAATAGCCTTGTAATCCCAGCTAGCATATCCATACTAGCCCTCTCATACCGTGTCAACTGAGGTGGTGGGGGAGGAGGAGGCGTAGAATCATCCTGGCGGCTTCTGTCGCGTCTCGGAGGCATAAGGCTACACCAAAACCTTATCAGATAAATATAAGTGCATGACTAAGCGTCTAACTCTTAAAATTCTAAGGCCAAATCTCATGCAGAAATAAAACATACAGCATGCGAACATAAATATGAATCATAAAACAGTAAAACTCACAGATTGGTAACTGCGACTTCCGAGCTCCACGCAGTTGGCTAGTACCCCACCAGAACCACCGCTCTGATACCAACTTAAACGAACCAGACTCTAGATATTTTTTAATTTTTTTGAAATCATGTGCGGAATAAATAAACTAAAAAGGAATGGCTCGTTCCCTTTTAAATCATTTTATCAACAATACTTGAAACAGAAATAAATAAATATTTTAAAACATAAAATCATCCATACTATTTAAAAACCAGACTGAGTAAAAGTACTGAACGTGAACATGTTAAAAATCAATATCTGAAAAGCATATCATATCAAAGATAAAACATCAATGCGGCCACGGGGTACTGCTGCAGCTGGCACTCAGAGGTCCTCACCGCCAGTCGGGATAAAATTCGCAGGGTCATCACCTGCACCATTTAAACTTAGTGAGCCTAGAGGCTTAGCATGCTCTATCTTTTAAATAGCAAGGTACATACTAATAAAGCTACACGCAAGCATATACGTGTAATTAGATAACCTTAAATCATGCGTGCATGGATGATCTTAAAACATAGTTCATAACGTATCGTAATCATATAACATATATCCTAAGGCATGACGTGACGTAACGTAACATAAAAACGTATGAGTCGTATCCATGAAGTGTGGACTGTCAGGCCCCGTGCTAATCAACCAGGATTAACAACTTAATTATGCAAATAATAGCGGAAGCATAAAATAGGGCTTAAAAATTTTCGACTAATTTTGGGCCTTATCCAATAAAACCTCCATTCACACTATTCATAATCAAAATAAGTTTCGACTCAAAATACAAATCACAACAGGCAACAAATACAATACAACAACGATCCCCCGAATACATATAACCTCAGGGAATTCCCTGGACCAATATATATCATAATAACTGGGACTCATGGAAATGGGGATCGACCAGCTGACGTTTCAGTCTGTCCAGCTTGGTAACCTGATGATCCTGCAAGTGGGCAACGCAGACCCAAAAAACACAAAAGCAGGAAAAAGAATACGAGGCCAAGCCTCAGTACGAAGAGCACTAATATAACAGCAAATCATAAACATGCAGTATTCTAAGTCATGAATGCATGCGGCTATCAATGAAATCGGTCATCAAGGCCTGCTAATCAGCTGGCAATAATCTCTGTCGAGCCTCTATACCCGCACAGTGTATCAACCGGGGAAATCATCGGTCCGTGATCTTCAGGCCTGTCAGCCATCACAGCTCGGTGGTCCTCAAACACAACTAATCAGTCGGTCACCACTCCGATGATAGCGTTGGACATTTCAAGAACGACACATCTGTCTGCCAGTCACAACGTGGCTCTATCTCAGGTTCTCAATCGATCATAGGCTCAATATGTATGCATGAATGCCAAGAAGTTCAAATCCGATTTCAACATGCGTAAATTACGTAAACAGAGCATATCAATTCAATCAAGCTGTTCACGTAAACATAAAATTCACAGAGCACAGATATCATGCCTCAAATTACTAACACGCTTATGCTCAAAGCTGTTAACAAAATCTCACTCGTACCTCTGCACTCAAATTCTACCTCAACAGATCTTACTCAGGCATGACAACTTCAATTTGCTCAATTGTCTTCCTCGCTGGTCTCCCCAACCACAGCAGGAACTACCTCAAAAATCCAGAAGAACCAAAGAACGCTCAGGTCAGATCTCTCGAAAAGCTTCGAACAAACAGACTCTTCGCGCTTCACCTCTAACGTCGAATCAGACTTCCTAACTGGTATCAATCGATAGGCCTAAGCACTACGAGCTCAATGCCACCAGTTTTTCTCCAAACAACAACAGGAATCAACGGCAATCTACCGGAGAAGTTTTCGAATGAACAGTAACTATCGAGGGTTTCACTGGAGAAAAAAGACAAGGAATGTCGGGTTCAAAATACGCTAAGTGTTGAGCAGCACTTGGTATATAATCCTCGAGTTAAGGCTACTGTATTAACAATTCAGATCTCTGCTTAAACTAAGGCAAAAGTCCTCTCAAAGCTGAATCCAGCGTTCTCCCTCTGCTGGTTCTACTGAAACAGTTCAAACATCTAAGCGCTCTACTAACTCATACAGCAAACGACGTCACACCAACTAAACAAAACGACGTAGCAGAGCTTCCACAGTTGAAACAGATCTCTCGCTAGCAACATCTGAAATGCTAACAACCAGCGGTCAACTCAGACGTGTTCACCAACACGTGGCATCTTCTCGCACCCGCGCGCTAACGCGAATAGTTGTCTCTCGCTACACTCTCACAGCTGCGTTGACCAACGTTGACATCTAAATCACGCCACTGCTGAGTACCAACATCTGAATGCCCGCTAAACCTAGCGCAAGAACGCTGCTGGTCTATCTTCTCCCAGCGACGAACCTCAAATCTGAATTACCACTGGAATCACTTCCCGATAGGAAAATGCAACTACTGAACTCCAAATTTGACGCAGATCTCACTCGATCACTAACTTCTCACAGCTGATCACTCTAAGTCTAAATCTGAGCACCCAGAAATCACGATTTCCGCGACAAATCTTAATTTAAGATCTGATTAACCATTAATTATTACTTAACAAATTTCTAGTCCTCACATGGACCATGTTCGATTGATCAATCTTGAACCAACGTACGTGGCGGCCGGTTTTACCTGACCTACATCATCATCATCGCATTAACAGAGGTTCACTGGGCCGATCTCTTAGATCCGCTCATCCTCTATCATATACATTAACAGAGGTTCACCGGGCCCGACATCTCGGATCCGCTCATCGTCTATCTTGCCACAAGTCATTCAATCCCTCCATTTTTATTTTAAAACATGCCTTTATCATTTCATAAAATTTCATGATGCGTGCATTTCATAACAACATGCAGTTTAAAAGCTTAGCACGTCAATATATATTTAATTCTTTCTTTTAAAACATTATTATACATAACATACTACATATATAATTAAATATATATTCACGGGCTTCTACATTTTTTACTCCGGTCAAGGACTGGTTCAGGAGCCTGGCCCACTACTTCTAAGCCCAAAGGATGACACTTAGCCTAATACATGACTTGGCCCATAACATAAAATTAAACCTTTAAAAATTGACTAACATACTACGTTGACCCAATTTTGACACAATTAAAAATTCTACGATCAATTTTGATTTAATTAAAATCTAAGGATCAACTTTGACTAAATTAAAACTCAAATAACCAATTTTGACCAATTAAAGCTCAATTGACCAATTTTGACCAATTAAAATCTCATGGTCAATTTTGACTTAATTAAAAATTCAATAACCTCAACTTTAAAAACTTAAAATAAAGCATTAGGTCCAAATTAATTAAAATTTGACCAAAATATTTGAATTTAAAATATTTGACCAAAATCATAAAATTGGACCTTCATCTTTAAAATTAAAATACCGATCCAGAATTAAAATAACTCGGACCAAATTTAAAATATTTGACTCGACACTTGACTAACCGATCCGGTCCAACCGAACCAACCGATCCAATTGAACAGCCCGGCCCATGCAACACAACCCTAAACACACTACACACACCGCCTACAAGCCACCCGCGACCACGCCCCTCCCAACAGTTCGCCCTCCTTGCTCCGGCCACCATGGCCGGAGCCCCACCGGCTGGACCACCCCCAGGTCCAGCCGGTTCCATTGGAACCAACCATGCCCCAACCATGAGCCACAACCCAAGGCCGAGATGCATGAAAGTGGTAGCCCGCTCACGGTGTGCGCACCATGCACCCGTGCAACCAATCGCGAACCAGCCATGGCCTAGCCCTCAACTTTCGACTATGGACGCTACTAGACCACCCTAGGACCTCCAGGACCCGAGCCACAACCCCTATGAACAACCCTTAGCCGAGGAATATTAAGGATCAATCGAAAACATGTTAGAATACGTGAATCATGCATGGTGCTAAAACAATTGTGCATAGATCTACATAAATCACAAACAAATCAAGCATTGAACATCAAAAAACAGCATACCATGGTGTAAATGGTGAGAAAAGGAATCAATATTACATGTCTGGCTTGGAGAAAGATGAGATCTGTGAGTTACCGACGTAGATGACGCGAGATCGGGACAGAAACCACCTTGGATCACCAAAATTCTTGAAATTTCGATGGGGCTGTTTGAGAGGGGAAGAGGACGGATATCTTGGGAGAGTGGAGGCTAGTTTTTGCAAAGATTTGTGTTATGAAATAATGGTGGTGCCAAAAATGACCCCTAAGGCTTAATTAAGAAATTAAATGGATTTTTACTATTCTTACCCTCCACTAAGTTATCATGTCAATCAAAATTCTATCCATGCTTTTAAAACCTCTAATTTTCGAAATAAAGGCCTCCCCAAATTTTAAAATACAATAATGTTCAATAAAGCAGCTAGTATAGGCAAAAAACGGGTTCCCCTCAAAAATAATCATAAAAAAACCAATTTTCAGAAATTGCTGCTTAAAAATAATAAATTAATTCTTAAAAATCTATGGACTTAAAAATCTCATATTATTTTCATCTCGATCGTCCCTAGTCTCGTCCACGCGTCCGTAACTCAAACAGACTGAAAACATGACATGCATACCATGCAACATAAACATCGTAAATAAATCACATAAAATGCCATGTAATCATCTAAAATTATTTTCCCCCTAGTCATACACTCATTTCTACGTATTCAGGAATTTCTAGGCGTTATAGAAATCTTCTAAGTTGTTATTTACTTTTGAGCTAAGTTCGCAATCTGGTTATCTTCCCCAAGCTGGTTTCTAAGTAGTGAGCTGGTCTCATAGTCTAGTCCACTTGCGATCTGATTTCAATGTCCAGTTCGCTTGTGATCTTGTTTCGTTATTCAATTTGTTTGAAACTTGATTTCATTGTTCAGTCTTCTTGCGATATGATCGTCCGAGCTGAGTTGACTTTATTTGACAAAACAACCCAGAGTTGGTTTTCTATTCTATACCAGTACGTTCGCGTTCTACTTTACTCCGAGCTGATCCATCTTAGGTCCATTCTGGACTGATACAGTGATTTCAAATTTAATTCTTCTTTTCTTTAGCTTTAAAATTGGAAGTTATAACTCCATTCTGTTCATAGTTATATCCATTGCAAGAAATAGTACACCAGCTTAGAGCTCTGATGTTCACTGTTCGTTTCAATAGCCCAAGTTGGTTCCAGTTTTCTTCTTCAATTGAACTCCCAATAGTTTCCGAGCATCTAAAGAGTTTTTTTTAAAACTGCAAATATTTGAAAACTATATGTTCCAGATCAGAGAAACGCAAAAAGATTTACAGAAAGTTTAAAAGAAATGTATAAAGTGATTATGGCAAAGATATCAGATGGTCTCCATAGGAAGGATGAGGACGCTGACTGACGAATCAGTGTGCCCCGTCACATAGGGACGAACCTTTGTGCCCCTTCACATAGTAAGATGAGATGTATTTCCCCAGCTCCTGATTTCAGATGATAGCTTGATCAAGTGACCTTGACCTATGTACAAGTGTCTGAGCCATAATTCAATAGAAAACAAGAACTTAGCACAGGGTTGTTTACAACCAAATTTTAAAGAAAAGTTTCTATTACTTTCTTTTACAAGTACTAGTAAATGTCTAAAGTATGTTTCAAACATGTGCAATTATGCTTTCGAGATTTTCAGTTTACCAGATTATAGTTGTCAGGCCCCGTGCTAATCACATAAGATTACAGCACAATTAAGCACATAATCATGGAAGCGTAAAATCGGGCTTAAAAATTTTTCGAAATAAAATGGGCCTGAACTCAAAACATCATTCAAAATATTCATAATCAAAATAAGAGTTAACTCAAACTCCAAAAATTCAGGTAACAACAATATTCAATTCAAAATACAGATCCCCAAATACAATAAAACACGGGGCATCCCCCGGTTCAATACATATCATAAATAGACTGGGACTCAAGGAAACGGGGATAGACCAGCTGGCGCTCTACTCTGTCCAGCTTGGTTACCTGAAGATCCTGCAAATGGGTAACACAGACCCAAACAACACAAAAGCAGGAAAAGAAATACGAGGTCAAACCTCAGTACGAAGAGCTATCAAAACAGCAAATCATGCAACATGCTATAATCAATGCTATGAAATGTATGAGGGCTATCAAGGATCGGATAGTTAGACCAGTGTATCAACTGGCAAATCATCTCAATCAGCCTCTATACCCGCACGGTGTATCAACCGGGGAAATCATCGGTCCGTGATCTTCAGAGCCCGTCAGCCCGTCACAGCTCGGTGGTAGACACTCGAATCCGATAGTCACCGCTCTGATGATAGCGTTGGACTTTTCAGGCACAACTCATCAGTCCGCCAGTCACAACGTGGCTTTCAATCAGGTCATCAATCAATCTGTCAATCAGGCTCGAGATGTATGCATGTATGCCAATTCAATATTCAATGCACAATGCATACAATTCAATACGTGAAAACAGAATGTAAAACTCAATCAATTCACAAGCTGTATCACGTAAATCACAGAAGCTTATCAGCAGATTTCACAACATCAATCACAGCCATGTTCACACTCAAGCTGCTAACTCTGCTCTATTCGTACCTTCAACGGCTGATTCTACCTCAACATATTTCTCCCAAGGCACGGCAATCACACGGCCAAAGCAACCAGATTTCTCCTAGCTCAACAAACACGACAGAGTCTTCCTGGAAGCTGAAATCTGTTACAATGCTTCAAAAATCAGCTCTACTCAAGCACACAAATCTGAACCTGTGCACTCTAACACCTACGGCCAGAACCCCACTCAAGTTCTAAACATCCACGCAGGTATTAACCACAAGAACAGAGCTCAATTCAACAAGAGATACTTACCCAGAAGCTGAAACCAGTGGAAGAACTATCAAATTCAACTGTACGAAGAAACCAGCAACTTCGCGATCCTCTCCAAGATCGTTCGACAGCCTCAACTGGGTAACAATCAAAAGAGCAACTCACAAGGAATCCAGCGCCACCAAAATCGTTCAAAACAAAGGCTAGAATCGACGGAAATCTAGGGAAGAAACGTTCGGATGAACAGTAGCTATCGAGGGATTCGAAGATGGAGATAATAAATATCGGGTTCAGAATAATTCTAAGTGTCGATCAACACTTATCTATATATCTCCCAAATCCAACAGCTGCTGTCTCAATTATCCAGATGTTGCTACAGTAGATATCTTACGACTGGTACTCATGTTCTTCGCCGCAGCGTTCCACCAGCTGACAACAGATTCTATCAAAAAAACCAACGACTGGTTGCGCTCAACAATCAAAAAGACGACGTAAAGAATACGTCAGCATCGCTGCCAACAGCAGACGCAACCAACAGCTGGTAACAAATTCCTCACAACTGGTACGAGACGCAATCCCCAAAACGCAGCGTTTCAACTTATCTAAACGACGTCGCCTCTCATCAGCGACTGGTTCCTCAAACCAATAGCTGGTCACCCAGACGCAACCACATTCTCACAATACAGCTGCTGATCAAAGCTACCAACAACAGTCAACGCCAAAAAGGTTGACCAACACGTGTCGTTTTCTCGCTAAATCTCGCACCCAACGCAACTACTGCCAGCAGCAACCTCTTCAAATGCAACTACTGAATAATGAAACGACGACGCATCGCTCACTCGCTCCAGTAGATTTCTGAAATGTGCTACGACTGGTTTCTTACATAAACGCAGTCTGGTTTCACCAAAACGACGACGTACTAATCTCCTGCGATTTCCAAATACACGCTGCAACTGGATTCCACCATCGACCAGCTTCTAACTCAAAATACCAAAATTACGAAAACTTCCAACAATTAATCTCTTCTAATCTCAGATGAATTCGATTAATAACTAATCTAAAATATGATTCCTCACATTCTCCCCACCTTAAGAGATTTCGTCCTCGAAATCAAAGGTAAACTCAGAGAAAAATTCAATCAATTCATCATAACAATCGAATACAAAGCAGAAATTCATCTGATACAAGTCCAAGAGTTCAAGATAACTGGACAAATAACAACCAACAACTAGGAAAAACACACCCAGAAACCGAAATCTAATACAACATCTACTCGAACAGATGCGACCACTCACGCTGCATCTTTTCTTTTGGTTCCCAAGTTGCTTCTTCTCTGCCATGCTTGCTCCATTGGACCATCACCAACGGAACTACTTTGTTCCTCAGTTGCTTCTCCTTCCTATCCAGGATCTGCACTGGATATCCGACATAACTCAAGGCAGAATCCAGCTCAACTTCGTCGGTTCTCAAAACATGGGACGGATCTGGCTCATATTTTCTCAACATTGACACATGAAAAACGTCATGTATCGCTGCTAACTCATCGGGCAGCCTCAATCGATAAGCCAACTGTCCGATCCTCTCAATAATCTCAAAGGGACCAACGAATCTAGGAGCTAATTTTCCTTTGAATCTAAATCTCATAACGCTCTTGAAAGGCGAAACTTTGAGAAAACTCGATCGCCAACCTCAAACTCTAATGGTCTACGTCTTCGATTAGCATAGCTGGTAAATCTATCTTGTGCGGCCTTCATTCTACTTCGAATCAAATCAATCTGATCTTTCATATGCTGCACAAACTCATGGGTAGAAAGCTGTCTCTCACCAACTTCTTCCCAACAAATCGGAGATCTGCACTTTCGACCATACAACGCCTCAAATGGAGCAATCCCGATAGTCACCTGGTAGCTGTTATTATACGAAAACTCAACCAACGACAAAGAATCCTGCTAGCCACCACTAAAATCCATCACAACTGCTCGCAGCATATCCTCTAAAGTCTGGATGGTCCGCTCAGACTGACCATCTGTCTGTGGATGATAGGCTATACTCATAGCCAATCTCGAACCCATCGCTGCTTGCAGACTCTTCCAAAAACGAGAAGTGAATCTTGGATCTCTATCAGACACTATCGAAATAGGCACTCCATGCAATCTAACCACATGGTCAATATACAGCTTCGCCATTTTCTTCATCGAACACCTCACGTCATAGGGAATATAATTGGCTGACTTCGAAAGTCTATCAATCACCATCCAAATCGCATCACATCCCCTACTTGATCGAGGTAGATGAGTCACAAAATCCATGGCGATGTGCTCCCAATTCCATTGGGGCACCTCCAAACTCTGTAGCAATCCACCAGGTCTCATTTTCTCAGCCTTGACCTGCTGGCAATTCAAACATCTAGCAACAAAACCAGAGATGTCTCTCTTCATGCCTTCCCACCAGTAGTGAGATTTCAAGGCATGGTACATCTTTCTCTCGCCCGGATGCACACTGTACTGACTACAATGCTCTTTGATGGATCTGTGTCAATAGATCCAGATTGAATTTTGAATTACACAAAACTTCTTATTGTGTTACTAACAATTCCACTTAGTGTACAGATTTTAGGATCGAAGAAGAAGATCAGCAGTAGCAGTAATCTGTCCAGTCGATGGTTTGAAAGTTAAAGTTCAGCAGCTGGTTCGGTTTATCATTTAGACGGCAGCTGGATTAGCAATGGAGACGTCCAAAGTTGAGTCAGTTGTTCGTAATCAGGCGGAGGCCAAGTTGAACCAGCTGGAGCATAATGAATCAGCTGGAACGATAAGAACCAGCTGCAAGCGCTAAAGAAAAGATGAACCAGCTGGAACAGGAACTGTAAAGTCTGCTGGAGAAGTATCGAAGAAGAACAATTCAGCAGTACGCTACAGTGTTCAGAAGTAGAAGAAATCAGCTGTTGGATTGAAGCGAAAAGAAATCGAGAATCAGCAGTGATGACGTCAGCACATTTTCTGGAGGAAGCAATGAGCAGCAAGAATGACGTCATCACAATCAGCAGTTGAGAAGATGCGCAAGATCTGGAATCAGCAATGATGACATCAGCAGTGATGTCATCACAATCAGCAGATGAAGAAAGTTCAGCTGGAGCGCTAAGCGAAGATGTATCAGCAGTTGGATCAAGACATAGCGCGAAGAAAAGATGGAATCAGCAGAGAGCTACAGTGCAACCAGCAGATGGTACTTGGAGTTAGCGATAGCAAAACGATGTCGATTGGATAAGTTGATACGACAGCGTTTTGCCTTCGTAAGATTCAGCAGATGGTTTTGCGCTAAGAACCAGCAGGTACTTCTCTCAAGAGAAACCAGCAGGCAGCTACAGTGCATCCAGACGAGAGCTACAGTGATATAATCAACCAGTCGAGGATGCATAGCAAACGATGTCGTTTGAATAAGTTGATACGACATCGTTTTATCTAACCAGTCGTTGGGAAATCCAGTCGCAAGCATTTCACGACCAACGACTGGACAACCAGCTGCAAGTACATCCAGACGCAATCAACAGTACATTCAGACAAGAGCTACAGTAGACCAGCTGTTGATATGCATCCAGTCGCAAGATGATGTACCAGTCGCAAGCACTTCAAGATCAATTTTCTGGACAACCAGTCGCAGCAATGAAAAGGAAAACCAGATGCGAAGTGAATTGCAAAGGAGCGACAACCAGACGCAGAAAAGAAACAGCTGTTGCGTGAAGTGTTGTGACAAAGAAAAGACAACGGCTGAGCGAACAGCTGTTGAACAACTTGTTGGAGAACATTCAGCCATTCAACGCAATCAACGCTCAAGATGGAAGAATCAATGGCTGAGATTAAGTCGTGCAAATTTCCTGGAATTAAAGGAGACAAGATTTGTACTATTCTGGGAAATAGTACAATTTACAGAGGAGCGTTGCACGCATTTGGAAAGATGACGATTTAGCCGTAACAAGCGCAGAAGAGATTTGTATTCACTGTCTAACGGCTATATTCAAATAGAGGCTATTTAAGGGAGAAGATTTTAAGGAAGAAGTTTGACGATTGTTGATTGAGCGAAGAGACAAAATTACAGAGGGAAGAACACTGGAAGATGAAGCAGTCGACAATCATTCTAGAGAGGAGCTTATTGTAGTGTCGACTGCTGAATCTTCATTAGCTTGTTAGAGAATTTCCCTAGTGTGTGAGATGTATTCATTCGAGAGTTGTGCGTACACTGTAAAATCTCACACACAGATTCACTCGCACATTTCGTGAGTTGAACTAAATTTTTTAGCAAGTGAATCAAAACTCAAATGCAAACAGGTCCCGTCCAAGCACGATGACGTTAAACTCTGTGTATGTATTTAGTCACACAGTTGCGGCTGGTGTGCATTTGTGGAGTCTAGGAGTCCATACAAGTGCTGCTTGTGTGGGTGGATGTTTGCAGATGACCTGTAACCATCAAAGTCTTCTAGTTGAGCCTTCCGAGGTGGAAGAAGGGGAGACGTAGGACATTGAGGTCCGAACTTCCAGAAACAAACCAGCTGGTCTATTTCTTTAAAGCTTTCAGCACTTGCATTTAACTTAGCATTGCATAACACATTCAGCACGCATGTAACACAGATTTCAGCACTTGCATTTATATTCAGCTTTCACGCATACACAGTTAGCACTTGCACAGTCTCAAACAGATTTATGTTGCACAAAAAATCTATTTGAGTTGTTTTAAAATATTAGGATTCAGTTCTGGTATTTTCCGCATGATTTGTAAATCATACCAGATCTGTCTCCGGTGCTCTTGTGATTTTTTAGATATTCAAGAACAAGAGGTATTGCACCTCCAGTTTTAAGTAGCTGCGCGCAAAATCTTTTAACTCTTGAAAAAGCGCGGCTGCTGATCTTTTTGATCCTATTTTTCGGGGCCAACAATTGGTATTAGAGCAGGTTGTTCTTGAACGGGCACTCTTTTTAAAACACATGTGCTATGTTTTTAATGTTTTAACTGTTTTGAGAAGATTGTTTATGAAGGCCAGTTGATCTATTTTAATATAGAACCGATTTTCTTTTGATGAACTGTCACGGGATGCGCGAGTCCCGTGCGGATGCCAAGCTATTTAAACAAAATTCTATATTACATATGTTTTGGTTTGTGGTTATGGTTTTGGTTTTGGTTTTCATAGGTCATATACATTAGGGATTTGGGGCATACATTTCCTCTGGGTTAAATCTTTTTGTGGCTCCCCAGGGTTATGCAGGGTTTTTCAGGGTACTGCAGGGTTCAGGGTAATATGAGTGTTTTTTATGGAGTTTTCTCTCCTAGATATAAATCTAAGCTTCTATTTTCGTTGTGCTGTAAGATCACTTGGAGCGAGGCTCGGTTACAAGCACATGGGACGAAATAGAAGTATGAAAATTTGAGCTGTTCTCTGTTTACTGGTTCTTCATATATAAGTAACTCAGTAGTACATGCTTGTTTAAAACATTGCTTTATGCTCTGATAAGTTTTCAAGTATTATGTTATGCGGATTCTAGCTGGTGCCAAAATTTTATTTTTTTAAATGATTTGAGCTTATGTTATAAAAGACAGGGAGAGTGGCGTCGCTGTCTTTGTTAATTTGAGCTATGCATCAGTTTCGTTTTCAAAACCATATAGCTCTTGCATACGGTGCTTCCCAAA
>KQ997572.1:33432-45804 GCA_001598015.1 Dorcoceras hygrometricum | reverse complement strand
AGCTCAATTCAACAAGAGATACTTACCCAGAAGCTGAAACCAGCGGAAGAACTATCAAATTCCACTATTCGAAGAAACCATCAACCTCGCGATCCTCTTCAAGGTCGTTCTACAGCCTCAACTGGGTAACAAACGGAAGAGCAACTCACAAGGAATCCAGCGCCACTAAAATCGTTCAAAACAAAGGTTGGAATCGACGGAGATCGAAGGACAAAATGTTCGGGTTAACAGTAGCTATCGAGAGTTGAAGATGGAGATAAGAAATATCGGGCTTCTCAAATAATTCTATGTGTCGTTGAGAAATCATCCGTTGAGAAATGCTACAGTAGAAATCTTACAACAGTAACCAGCTTTTGCTCTCAACAAAACCAGCAGCAACCACCAGGCGTTGCGTTTGCAAAATAGCATCAAAACGACACCGTTCCAACTAAACAAAACGATGCCGCAGCGTTCCACCAGCTGACAACAGATTCTATCCAAACAAACAACGACTGGTTGCGCTCAACAATCAAAACGACGACGTAAAGAATACGTCAGCATCGCTGCCAACAGCGGACGCAACAAACCGCTGGTAACAGATTCCTCACAACTTGTACCAGACGCAATCCCCAAAACGCAGCGTTTCAACTTATCTAAACGATGTCGTCTCACATCCACGACTGGTTCTTCAAACCAATAGCTGGTCACCCAGTCGCAACCACATTCTCACAACGCAACTACTCCCAGCAGCAACATCTACAAATGAAACTACTGAATAGCTAAACGACGTCGCATCACTCACTCGCTACAGTAGACTTCTGCAATGTGCTACGACTGGTTTCACCAAAACGACGGCGTATTAATCTCCTGCGATTCCAAATACGCGTTGCAACTGGATTTCACCACCGACCAGCTTCTAACTCAAAATACCAAAATTACGAAAACTTCCAACAATTAATCTTTTCTAATCTCAGATGAATTCGATTAATCACTAATCTAAAATCTGATTCCTCACATTCTCCCCACCTTAAGAGATTTCGTCCTCGAAATCAAAGGTAAACTCAGGGAAAATTCAATCAATTCATCACGACAACAGTTTACAAAATAGAAATTTACATGATACAAACCCAAGAGTTCAAGATAACTGGGTAATCAACAAATATCAACTAGGGAAAACACAACCAGAAACCAAAATCTAAAACAACAATCTACTCAAACAGATGCGACCACTCACGCTGCATCTTCTCTTCCGGTTCCCAGGTTGCTTCTTCTCTGCCATGCTTGCTCCATTCGACCATCACCAACGGAACTACTTTATTCCTCAACTGCTTATCCTTCCTATCCAGAATCTGGACTGGATATTATACATAACTCAAGGCAGAATCCAGCTCAACTTCGTCGGTTCTCAACACATGGAAAGGATCTGTCTCATATTTCCTCAACATTGACACATGAAAGACATCATGCATCGATGCCAACGCATCAGGTAGTCTCAATCGATAATCCAACTATCCAATCAGCTCGATAATCTCAAAGGGACCAACGAATGTAGGAGCTAATTTGCCTTTAAATCTGAAGCGCATCACGCTCTTGAAAGGAGAAACTTTGAGAAATACTCGATCGCCAACCTCAAACTCTAACGGTCGACATATTCGGTTAGCATAGCTGCTAAATCAATCTTGTGCAGGCTTCATTCTACTCCGAATCAAATAAATCTGATCTTTCATATGCTGCACAAACTCAGGGGTAGAAAGTTGTCTCTCACCAACTTCTTCCCAACAAATCAGAGATCTGAATTTTCTACCATACAACGGCTCAAATGGAGCCATCCTGATAGTCACCTGGTAGCTGTTATTATACGAAAACTCAACCAACGACAAAGAATCCTGCCAGCCACCACTGAAATCCCATCACAACTGCTCGCAGCATATCCTATAAAGTCTGGATGGTCCGCTCAGACTGACCATCTGTCTGTGGGTGATACGCTGTACTCATAGCCAATCTTGAACCCATCGCTGCTTGCAGACTCTTTCAAAAACGAGAAGTGAATCTTGGATCTCTATCGGACACTATCGAAACAGGAACCCCATGCAATCTAACCACATGGTCGATGTACAGTCTCGCCATTTTTTTCATGGAACACCTCACATCATACGGAATGAAATGGGTCGACTTCGAAAGTCTATCAATCACCACACAAATCGCATCACATCCCCTACTCGATCGAGGTATATGAGTCAAAAAATCCATGGCGATATGCTCCCAATTCCATTGGGGTACCTCCAAACTCTGTAGCAATCCACCAGGTCTCATTCCTCAGCCTTGACCTGCTGGCATTTCAAACATCTAGCAACAAAACCAGAGATGTCGCTCTTCATGCCTTCCCACCAGTAGTGAGATTTCAAGGCATGGTACATCTTTCTCTCGCCCGGATGCACACTATACTGACTACAATGCTCTTCATTCATAATGGTCTCTTTCAAATCGATCAAGTTCGGAACCACCAATCTTCCTAGAAATCTCAGACACCCATCAGACGAAACAGAGAAATCATCAGACTGACCACTTCGGGCTTTAATCTTCAACTCATGAACATATGGATCAGTCCTCTGCGCCTCCCTGATGTCACTCACAATCTACGGTTCTACTTGAATCGAAGAAACCATAAAGTACTGATCACCCGATTGGAAACGCCAACCAGAAGTACTCAACTTCTCGTAGAATTTAGAGACACTCAAAGACAAAAGCATCGCAGGCTGGGTCTTCCTACTCAAAGCATCTGCTACTGAGTTCATCCGCCCAGGCTGATACTGAATCTCAAAGTTAAAGTCCTTGAGCAATTCCATCCATCGTCGTTGCCTCATATTCAAATCAGACTGCGTGAAGATATATTTCAGTCTCTTGTCGTCGGTGTACACCACAAATTCTTCACCATAAAGATAATGTCGCCAAATATTCAAGGGAAACACTATCGCAGCCAACTCCAAATCATGAACATGATACCTCATCTCGTGAGGCTTCAACTGTCGAGACGCATAGTCAATCACGTACCCGTTCTGCATCAGAACACATCCTAAACCATTGAGAGAAGCGTCGGAGCACACAAAAAATCCTCCGGATCCAGACGGTAGAGCCAAAACAGGAGCAGTAGTCAACTTCTCCTTCAACGTTTGAAAACTGAACTCGCACTCGTCAGTCCAAACAAACTTCTTATCCTTCTGAGTCAATTGAGTCAGAGGCCTGGCTATTGAAGAGAACTTCTCGATAAAACGCCTGTAATAGCCAGCCAATCCCAAGAAGCTGCAAATCTCGGAAACGTTCCTAGGTCTCTCCCAGTTAAGAACTGCTTCGACCTTACTCGGATCTACCGAAATCCCTTGCGCCGAAATCCCATGACCCAAAAAGATAATCCGATCAATCCAGAATTCGCACTTGCTGAACTTGGCATACAACTGCGAGTCTCTCAATCTCTGCAACACCAGTCTCAGATGCTCCTTATGTTCTCTCAAGCTCCTCGAATATACTAGGATGTCATCTATGAAGACGATAACGAACCGATCGATGTACTCGCTAAAGACGCGATTCATCAAATCCATGAAAATAGCTGGAGCATTCGTCAACCCAATCGGCATGACTATAAACTCATAATGCCCATATCGAATCCGGAAAGCTGTCTTCGCCACGTCATCGTCTCTAATCCGCAACTGGTGATAACCAGAGCGCAAATCAATCTTCGAGTAAACGACCGATCCCTGCAACTGATCGAACAAGTCATCAATCCTCGGCAAAGGATACTTGTTCTTCACCGTCGCTTTATTCAACTGTCGGAAATCCACGCACATCCTCATAGATCCATCCTTCTTCTTCACAAAAAGAATCGGAGCTCCCCAAGGCGACATACTCGGTCTGATGAAGCCTTTCTCCAAGAGATCTCTCAACTGATCCTTCAGCTCTTTCAACTATGCGGGCGCCAACCGATACGGAGCTCTAGAAATTGGGGTGGTATCGGGCACCAACTCAATGCTGAAATCGATCTCTCGTCTTGGAGGGAATCCAGGAATCTCATCTGGAAACACGTCGGGAAACTCTCGTACGATTGGAATATCGCTCAACTCCAATCGCTGCTCTTGGGAAACGTCCAGCACGTAAATCATGAATCCAACATTATCTAGCGATAACAGGCTAAACATCTCCATGGAGGACACCAGTGGAATCTTCGATCGCGAATCAGCACCGTAGAACTCCCACTTCTCACCCGAGTCAAAGCAAAATCTCACCACACCATGAAAACAATCGATCGTAGCCTTATAGCTAGACAACACATCCATCCCCAAGATGCAATCAAAATCTCTTATTCCCAAAACAATCAGATTGGACACCAAAACGTGCTCATCAAATCGAAGCACACAATCCAACACTACTTCTTGGGACCACAAACTCACACCAATAGGGGTAGAAACGGAAACAACATCACACAATGGGGAAGAACTCAACCCATGCTCACACACAAACAACTCAGAAATAAAAGAGTGTGATGCACCAGTGTCAAATAGAACTCTCGTAGGATAATCGAAAATAGAGCATGTACCTGCGATCATCATACCAGGCGCCTCTTCAGCTTGCTCTCTCGTCAAAGCGTTCGCCTGAGCCTGTTGTGGAATCTGAAACTGTGGTCTCTGAGAAGAACCACCAGCTGATCCCTTCTGCGAAGGAACTGAAGACTGAACCCTCAACAAAGGACACACTCTAACAAAGTGTCCTGGATGTCCACAGTTACGGCAGGACCCCCGAACTCCACGACACTGTGAAGTTGGATGCCTTCCTCCGCACTGTCCACAAGACATGCCACTAGAACCGCTGCCAGAACCACTTCCAGAACCAGAACTCGCAGAACTAGAGGAACTCGAATCCGCCTATTTCTTGAACTGTTTCCCTCGAGGTCGAAACCTTTGGCGATTCGACTGCTGCTGTGACCCCTAAGGAGAATAAAAAGATTGCGACGCATCCTGAACAAGCTGATAGGTGCGTCCAGTAGTCGGCTGAATCGAAGCCTCAACCTCCATCAAACTCTCCTCAATGTCCACCGCTCGGTTCACTGCATCAATATAGGTCGCAGGTGACCCAGACAAAACCATCCGGTACAGATCAGGCCTCAAGCCCTTCAGAAATTTGTTCCTCTTCGTCCTCTCCTGGTTGGCAACGTGTGGCACATAAACCAAAAGCATAGAAAATTGTCGGGCATACTCAGCCACTCTCATGTTTCCCTGCTTCAAATTGTCAAACTCCCGCTACCGGCTGTTATAGAAGGAATCCGGGGTATACTCCTATCTAAACGCCTCACAGAAGCTCTCCCAGGTGATCACAAGACCACTATCTCGAAGGATACGAGAAGTACCTCTCCACCAGCGCTGTGCATTGTCTCTGAGCTGCAACACCGCCATCTTCAATCTCTTCTCGGGAGCGTACTCCAGAGTATTGAACAACTCCTCCATCTGAGCTAACCAAGCCTCAGCCATTGCACCACCCTCTGCTGCAGAAAACGTCGGAGGGTTCGTCCGCTGAAACCTAGTTAGGACCAACTCCATCTCGCCTATCTGTCTAGTAACATTCTCAACCTGATGAACATCATCATCACTACCTGCCCTAGACTCCTCCACAGTACGTCTAGTCGTCCTACCTCTTCCTCTTCTCGGAGGCATCTAGAAAATTCTAGAGGTAAGATCTCACAGCAGATATATCACATAGACAGATAAAAGATCACATAAGTCATAGAGTCAATCAAAATCAAATCAAAACTCTGTGCCTAGACTCGAGTGTGATAAAAGGAAATCGAGCTTATCCCAGTTTAAGCTCTGATATCAAAAATGTCAGGCCCCGTGCTAATCTCACAATATTATAGCACAATTAAGCACATAATCACGGAAGCGTAAAATCGGACTTAAAAAGATAAAAGGAAATCGAGCTTATCCCAGTTTAAGCTCTGATACCAAAAATGTCAGGCCCCGTGCTAATCTCACAATATTATAGCACAATTAAGCACATAATCACGGAAGCGTAAAATCGGACTTAAAAATTTTTCGAAATAAAATGGTCCTGAACTCAAAACATTCATTCAAAATATCAATACTCAATACGAGTTAACTCAAACTCATACAAAACAGGTAACACAAATCTCAAATTAACAATAGATCCTCAAATACATAGAATCACGGGGCATCCCCCGGTTCAATACATATGATAATATAACTGGGAATCAAGGAAAAGGGGATCGACCAGCTGGCGCTCCACTTGGTCCAGCTTCGTTACCTGAAGATCCTATAAATGGGCAACACAGACCCAAGACACAAAAGCAGGAAAACAAATACGAGGTCAAGCCTCAGTACGAAGAGCTATAAAAACAGCTAATCATGCAACATGCTATAATCAATGCTATGAAATGCATGAGGGCCATCAAGGATCGGATAGCTAGACCAGTGTATCAACTGGAAAATCATATCAAGCGAGCCTCTATACCACGCACAGCCAATCAGCCGGTGGAAATCATCGGTCCGTGATCAACGGGGCCCGTCAGCCCATCACAGCTTGGTGGTAGACACTCGAATCCGGTAGTCACCACTCCGATGATAGCGTTGGACTTTTCAGGCACGAATCATCAGTCGGCCAGTCACAACGTGGCTCTCAATCAGGTCGTCAATCAATCTGTCAATCAGGCTCAATATGTATGCATGTATGCCAATCAATATTCAATTCAAAATGCATACTATTCAATTCAAAATGCATACAGTTCAATACGTGAAAATAGAATGTAAACTCAATCAATTCAACAAGATGTATCACGTAATTCACAGAATCATATCAGCAGATCTCACAACATCAATTACAGCCATGTCCGCGTTCAAAGCTGTTAAATCTGCTCAATTCGTACCTCCAACAGCTGATTCTACCTCAACAGATTTCTCCCAAGGCACGGCAATCGCACGGCCAAAGCAACCAGATTTCTCCTAGCTTAACAAACACGGCAGAGACTTCCTGGAAGCTGAAATCTGTTACAATGCTTCTAAAATCAGCTCTACTCAAGCACACAAATCTGAACCTGTGCACTCTAACACCTACGGCCAGAACACTACTCAAGTTCTAAACATCCACGCAGGTATTAACCATAAGAACAGAGCTCAATTCAACAAGAGATACTTACCCAGAAGCTGAAACCAGCGGAAGAACTATCAAATTCCACTATACGAAGAAACCAGCAACCTCGCGATCCTCTTCAAGGTCGTTCTACAGCCTCAACTGGGTAGCAATCGGAAGAGCAACTCACAAGGAATACAGCGCCACTAAAATCGTTCAAAACAAAGGCTGGAATCGACGGAGATCGAAGGACAAAATGTTCGGGTTAACAGTAGCTATCGAGGGTTGAAGATGGAGATAAGAAATATCGGGCTTCTCAAATAGTTCTATGTGTCGATCAACACTTATCTATATATATATATCTCCAAACACCAGCTGTTGTTCCTCTAAATCAGTCGTTGAGAAATGCTACAGTAGAAATCTTACAACAGTAACCAGCTTTTGCTCTCAACAAAACCAGCAGCAACCACCAGGCGTTGCGTTTGCAAAATAGCATCAAAACGACACCGTTCCAACTAAACAAAACGACGCCGCAGCGTTCCACAGCTGACAACAGATTCTATCAAAACAACCAACGACTGGTTGCGCTCAACAATCAAAACGACGACGTAAAGAATAAATCAGCATCGCTGCCAACAGTAGACGCAACAAACCGCTGGTAACAGATTCCTCACAACTTGTACCAGACGCAATCCCCAAAACGCAGCGTTTCAACTTATCTAAACGATGTCGTCTCACATCCACGACTGGTTCTTCAAACCAACAGCTGGTCACCCAGTCGCAACCACATTCTCACAACGCAACTACTGCCAGCAGCAACCTCTACAAATTCAACTACTGAATAGCTAAACGACGTCGCATCACTCACTCGCTACAGTAGACTTCTGAAATGTTCTACGACTGGTTTCTTACATAAACGCTACGTCTGGTTTCACCAAAACGACGGCGTATTAATCTCCTGCGATTCCAAATATGCGTTGCAACTGGATTTCACCACCGACCAGCTTCTAACTCAAAATACCAAAATTACGAAAACTTCCAAAAATTAATCTCTTCTAATCTCAGATGAATTTGATTAATCACTAATCTTAAATCTGATTCTCACATCACATCTCAGCTGGTTCCTCTAAACGACATCATACAACAATCCAGCTAGTTCATAAACGTGTATCTCTAAACAGCGTCGCATCGCCACCCAGATCCGAACGACCAACTCACACTCACACTCACACTCACACTCACACTCATTCAGATCTTCCCTCGGCCGATACTCACGAACAGCACCGGTTTACGCTAAAACCACGAACCGACAGGTCTAGCCAGTACTACAAGATTTCATCCTCAAATATGGTTTCTCCAAGAACGACTTCGCTCCACTATAACTCCAAATATCCAACTTCGCACTCCCAGGATAACTCACGACACGATTCTTGAGCGCTCAACCAACCAGATTTGACCGTTCTACGAACCAAACCAGAGTTATTTCACGCACAAATCAACTAGATCTTATTCAAGTCTAATCCAATGCCCAACTAATTGTCCGAATAGCTAATTAGCGATTCAGACCTCACATTTATCCCCCACTAAAAAGGATTTCATCCTCGAAATCAAACGACAAACTTCGGAACTGGTCCAAATATCAACATCACAAGATATAGCCAATCACCAAAACTAAGAACACACAACACAGAACTCGCACAACAGATCCACAATTCACAGAACAAAACCAACCAGAAGCACTCCAACACACACCACGAGGCTACTAACTAAGAGTTCAAGATAACTGGAAAACAACAACAAGCAATCTAGCTACTGGAGTTAATGCACTTTCTACCCAAACAGATGGGGACATTCACGTTGCATCTTCTCTTCTAACTCCCACGTAGCATCTTCTCTGCCATGCTTGCTCCATTGGACCATCACCAAGGGAATGGTCTTGTTCCTGAGCTGTTTATCCTTCCTATCCAGAATCTACAAGGGATACTCAGCATAACTCAAAGTTCGATCCAGCTCCACTTCATCAGTTTGAGCACATGAGAAGGATCAGGCTCATACTTCCTCAACATAGACACATGAAACACATCATGTAAGAAGGATAGCTCTGGCGGTAACAACAAACGATAAGCCAAAGGACCGGTCCTCTCCACAATATCATAAGGTCCAAAATAACGAGGAGCTAATTTTCCTTGTGTCCAAATATCATAACACTTGTAAAAGGAGAAAATTTCAAGAATACCCGATCACCAACCTGAAATTCTATAGGCCTACGCCTTCGGTTTTCATAACTAGCTTAGCGATCTTGTGCAACTTTCATATGCTGTCGAATCATATCAACATGATCTCTCATATGCTGCACAAAATCGGGAGAAGACAACTGCTTCTCCCCCACTTCTTCCCAAAAAATTGGCGATCTACGTTTGCTACCATACAATTCTTTGAACGGTGCCATTCCAATCGTTACTTGGTAGCTGTTATTATAAAAAAATTCTACCAGAGACAACGAATCCTGCCAGCTACCATTTAAGTCCATAACAATAGCTCGCAACATATCCTCCAAGGTCTGAATAGTTCTCTCAGATTGGCCATCGGTTTGGGAATGATAAGCTGTAATCATAGCCAATCTGGTGCCTAAATCTACTTGAAAACTCTTCCAAAATCTGGAAGTAAACCTCGGATCTCGATCAGAAACTATGGACACAGGCACTCCATGCAATCGAACTATAAATCAATGTACAGTTTCGCCATTTTCTTCAAAGAATACGTCATATTGTAGGGAATAAAGTGGGCTGAAGCCGAAAGTCTGTCAATCACCACAAAAATAGCATCACAACCTCGGCTGAAGCGAGGCAAATGGGTCACAAAATCCATAGCTACATGCTCCCAATTCCATTGGTACACCTCTAAACTTTGCAATAGTCCACTAGGTCTCATCCTTTCCGCCTTAACTTGCTGAAAATTCAGACAACGAGCAACAAAGTCCGAAACATCGTTCTTCAAACCTGCCCACCAATAGTGTGGTTTTAAGTCATGATACATATTCCTTGCACCAGGATGGACACTGTGACGACTACAGTGAGCTTTTCTTAGGATCATTTCCCTCAAATCAATCAAGTTAGGTAACACCAACCTGCCTCGAACCTCAAACATTCATCAGATGTGACAGAATAATTCTCCACTTGTCCAGCTCGAGTCTTCAACTTCAACTCATGGATATACGGATCTGTTCTTTGAGCTGCCCTAATATGCGAAACGATATGTGGCTCCAATTGAAAAGATGACACCACAACATAGTCATCACCTGGGTAAAAACGCCAACCAGCAGTTCTCAGATGCTCATGAACCTTCGAGATATTGACCGATGCAAGCATCGTTGATGGATCTATGTCAACAGATCCAGATTGAATTTTGAATTACACAAAACTTATTACTGTGTTTCTAAAAAATCTACGAAGTGTGCAGATATCAACAAGAAAAAGTATATTGCGCAAAGAAGATAAGCAGTAGAAGTCTGTCCAGTCGATGGTATAAAGATAAAGTTCACAGCTAGTTTGATTCATCACTTAGACGGCAGCTGTATTAGCAATGGAGACGTCCAAAGTTGAGTCAGTTGTTCGTAATCAGGCGGAGGCCAAATTAGACCAGCAGATGTGATAATTGCTAAGAGAGCGTGAACCTACTGGAACAGAATCTATGAAGTCTGCTGGAGAAATGTCGAAGAAGAAGATGAACAGTAGAAGTCTGGAATCAGTAGCGCAAAGAAAGAAGAAATCAGCTGTTGGATTGGAGCGAAGAGAAATCTGAATAGAAGAATCGAGAAGGAAAAATCAGCTTAGCTTACGTGGACAGCAATCCTTACGTGGCATACTGCGTGGACAGCTTCGCTTACGAGGAGTTCAATCAGTTGCTGAATTGTTGGAAGAGCAGGTTACTGTTGAAGTTGCTGTCAACAGATACCGTGCGAAGAGTTACTGTTTTCGAGGTTGTTAAGAAGTAAAGAAGAAGCTGTGATCAGCAAAGATGATGTCAGCTTATCTATTGGAAGAAGCTGCGAGCAGCAACGATGACGTCAGCATTGCTGATTGAAAGAAATCGAGATTCAGAAACCATGACGTCATCATATCTGTTGAAGAAGCTGGTGGCAGCAACCGTGACGTCATCATATCTGTTGAAGAAGCTGGTGGCAGCAACCGTGATGTCATCATATCTATTATAGAAGCTAATGAAGAATAGAAGCGAAGCAGCAGAGAAGTTTGAAGTAGCTGTCAACAGTTTATGAATTGAAGATACAACCAGATGTTGAACATTTGAAGAAGCTGTCGACAGCAATGAGTTGAAGAATAAAGCAGAAGCTGTCAACAGTTTATTATACATGAAGGACAGAAGCTGTTGGACGCAATCAACGCTCAAAATGGAAAGAATCAATGGCTAAGATTGAGTCGTTCAAATGCCTTAAATCAAGGGGACAAGATTTGTACTATTCTGGGAAATAGTACAATATACAGAGGATGGTTGCACACATTTGGAAAGAAGACAAATTGGCCTTGACAAGCGCAGAAAGGAATTGGAATTTATCTAACGGCTATATCTCTTGAAGAAGTTATTTATACGATGTTGGGATCCGGATCACGCCACCCGGCGGGGCAGCGGAAGAACAAAAACATGTGCCGGGAGACGATAAATACGATGAACAATTCAAAACTATGACATTCATTGGGTGTTTTGTAGAATACCTTGCTGGCAACTCGTGCCTGGCTCCGACCGGTTTCGTAAAGAAAACGGCACTTCACGGTAGACTGCGGTAGATAACGCCAATCAGGTCCACGATCGGATGCGAGACTCCTTCTTCAGCCTGCACTAGAAGGCCTGATGAGATCGGCGCAGACGAATTCTCCTCGAAAAGTTGGCCGGAACGATTTTCCGGCGAAGAGGGCTGCGGCGGCGGCTTGTGAGAAGAGAGGAGGGGCGGCGCAATTTAGGCTAGAGTTAGGGTTTTGATTAGTGTTGTGTGTCATTATGAAGTTAAGTCTAATTAAATAGACTTGGCTTTAGTCTTGTACCGGCCCAACGGGCCCGGGTCCAAAGTATGAACATTACGTTCATCCCTATCGCCGTGACTTCATCGTAACTCCGATCGCCGATCAGGTCGGACCGATCGATTCAGTTTCCAAAACTGAACACTATGATCTAAAAAACCATTTTTCAGAACCCCAGTGCAAAATGACCGTTTTGCCCCTCAACGTCGGGAAATCTCGATTTGAACCGAGT
>KQ997572.1:12433-29012 GCA_001598015.1 Dorcoceras hygrometricum | reverse complement strand
TTTTTTTTTTGGATCTTTTGCTTTCGGAAAATTTTCATTTATTCGGAGATCTTCCATTGCATCCTATTGAATTCATGAGATTCTTCATCGATCAATCTACTTCTTCAAATATTCTCGTATATAAAGCCTCCGATTCAAATAAGTCCGTTGGACACAAATTTCTTTCCGTTGAAAGATGTTCGCTTCCTTGTGTCCCTCTGATATCATCTTCTCTTCGTCATTCCAACTAATCAACAACTGATATCAGCTGTCAACCGTTCACTCACATCTTCTGTTTCAGCTGTTCAATTACTGAAATCTCTTTGTTATCTATTTAGCTTCTGGTCGCATCTTCGATCTTTGCTTCTGCTTCTGCTGTCTCAACTACTGACTGCCCCCCAACAACTGACTGAATATTTTGAACATCTGCTTGCGTCTACAACTGAAATACTCCAACTTCTTTGCTTCTGCTGAAGCGCAACTTCACTTTGCCTCTGTTCTTCACGTATGATATCAGCTTTTGCCTGTTTCTTACCTACTGCTGAAATACTCTTCTCTTTGCGCAACAACTGATTCATCTTTGTCTTTGCGCAACATCTGATTCATTTTCATTTTAGCGCAACAACTTATTCAACGTCTGGACAACATCTTCTGTTCAACATCTGAATTACTTTTGTTTACTTCTGTTCTTCGCATCGACGTCTGATTTTACCTTCTCTTCGCATATGAATCCAGTTCCTCTTATCTTCACTCCAATCAGACTTCTCCTGTTTATCAGATTCCTACTGTACAACTTCCCTTCTTCTCTTCTCTGTACGCTATACTCTGATTAGATTTCTCCTTAACTCTCTGATTCAACTTCTTCTCTTCACCTTCTGTTGACATCTTATTGCATATAAACTTCAATCGGATTCTTGATGCACTACAGTTTTTCTCTGATTTGCTCTCACATTCAGACTTCTTCTGAAGGCTTCTTTACTTTACTACTGACAGACTTCTTCAGATTTCTCTTCAATCTTGTTATCACATCTCTTGATCAGATTTCTCTAGACTTCACTTTTTAGCAATCTAGATTTCTACCAGACTTCACGTTCAGACTTCTCTGTTCAGACGTCTTCTGCCTTCTTCAGACTTCACGTCTCTTTATTGGCATTCAGATAAACTTTTAGTTCACCAGCTAGATTTCTTTGATTTGTTTGAGTTAGTTTTGCAGAAGAAATCCTTTACCAGGTTGATTTTTCATTCATTGGCTCGATCATAATCTTTTTCATCGGGTCAACAAATCCTTACAGCTTACGTCCATGAAATCATCTAGAAATCCACGATAGTCATTTCGTCATCAATTATTTCATAAGATGATTCCTTCAACTTCCAGTATCAATGATTCCTTCTGCTTCCAGTATCCATGCTACAACCACCATTCATCTGCAACAAATAACATTTAACAATCAAACTCGAGTGATTCGTCATCCTAAACCCAACCTATACCCGAACCGGATACCATCAAAGAAGAGTTGGAGTTCATAGTTAACCACATACATCGGGAGATAATATGAGGACTCAAGTTTCGAGGAAGAAACTTCTATTAAGGTGGGGAGGATGAAATAACCCGAAAATTTCAAAATTTCTATTCAATTAATTCTTAGCTTATCATATATTTCTATTCTCCATGAATAATCAAGGTCTTAAATCAACACCTCTATTTATATATATCTCAATTCCTTCGTCTGCTGATCACCAATCCAGCAGACATGAACAGTAAACAATCTCCCAGCAGGTGCCTTCTCTTTCTTTCGCTAAAAAAGCAGCAACAAACAGTCGAATCATTCACGAGAAAACATCTCAAAACGACACCGTTCCAACTAACTTAAACGACATCGTTGCGCTCCACCAGCTGGTACATCTATCGCTTGCTACACAACCAAAAGCTGGTACCAGATCTCTTCAAGCAAATACCAACGGATGGTCATGCGAAATCAATCAAAACGACGACGCGTTAACTAATCCAAACGACGTCGTAAAGGTTACGTCAGCATCGCTACCACCTGCTGGTTCTCCAGTCGCAACGCATTACTCACAACAACCCCTCGCTGCTGGTTCCATACGCAACACTCAAATGCAGCGTTTCAACTTAACGAAAAGACGACGCTCCACTTCTACGACTGGTTTCCCAAACCAGCAGCTGGTCACTCTAAACTCATGCATCTGCTGATCCAGCAGTCAATCACTCAAAAATGTTGACCAACACATGTCGCTCTCTCGATCAATTTCAGTAACCTCTAAGATCGAAACAACAACGTATCATCCCTTCCGCTACAGTAACCAATTCAACGCGCAACTGCTGGTTCCATGAAACGACGGCGTTTTACTCTCGTGCCATCAACTGCTGATCAGCTTTCACCAACAGGCGCTACTGCTGAATTCAAATATCTTCTTCTACTGGAGATCAGATTTCTCTCAAAAACCTCGCGACTAATCCCAATCAATTCGATTAATCACTAATCTAAAATCTGATTCCTCAGCAGTCAAACTCAGCTTCTGCTCAGTCAGCAGACAACTCAGCAGACAATTCAGCAACACGAACTCAGCAGTTGGCCATTTATGATCAACAGATGAAGAAAGATCAGCTGGTGCGAGAAGACCAGCTGGAGAGCTAAGCAATGATGACATCAGCAGTAACGTCAGCAATCAACAGGAAGCTACAGTGCAAACCAGCAGTTGGTACTTGAAGTTAGCGATAGCAAAACGATGTCGTTTGAATAAGTCGATACGACAGCGTTTTGCCTTCGCGATAAAGATTCAGCAGATGGCTTGTGCGATGATTAAAACCAACAGATAGCTGCTGTTATCTTGAATCAGCTGTTGCAAGATTCCAGCAGGTGCATTACTTAAAGATAACCAGCAGGTGCTTTACAACGATATCAAAATGGTGTCGCTTGAATAAGTTGACACGACAACGTTTGACTTAACGCTAAAGATCAGTCGTTGAGCTTGAAAAGAAACCAGCAGCGACGCAAATTCAGCAGCGATGCAAATTCAGCAGCGACGCAAATTCAGAAGCGACGCAAAATTCAGCAGTTGGACATTTCTAGGAAAACTTCATCTTCTCCACGAAAATTTAGATTTCTCGACGTGAAGCAAGATTCTTTGTACAGGAAACTTCACCCGTGAAAATTCAAAAAGATTTCTCACGCGTACAAGGCAGATTTCACGCAGTAACCGTCGAATTGAGAGGATTAATGGCCAATTAAAACTCTTAAATCCTACGCGTGTAACAGTCGACGTAATGAACGGGAAATTTGGGATTTAAAGGGCCTTTAATGGCGGACGCTTGACTTCCTCACCTTTACGCCTATAAATACCAGAGGACGACCACAGAATTTCTCACACCATTTCGAAAGTCACAGTCAGAAAAGCAACAGTTCTTCACGCCAAAGTTCTGCAGGAGTTTTTGCCAAATCTCTTAGCCAGAATCCTGCGCAAATTGCGATGTGCCCCAGAAGTTTTGCTACCAGATTTCTCGTTGAAATCCTACGAGCAATTGTGCGAAGTTTAGCAGAAGTCGTACGCCAATTCCGGATTTCTGTACTACCAGATTTCACCCGAAAACTTTGAAGGTAAGTGGGCTTTTGCTATTAATTCCGTTTGTTATATTATATATATTCATTTTAAAAGTTCAGTTTACCTTTTGTTCAGTTTTTTGTCTCATTCAAACTCCGCTTGCACTGATTTTTGCTATCGTAATATGGGTCTACGGAATATTTCGCACTCTGGGTTACTTGGTGTAACCACATGGCCTCGACCCCTTAGAGAAGTAAAAATTAGGGACTGGTCAGTAAACCATAGACACAATTATGTCGTTATATGGGTCTACGGAATATTCCCCACTCTGTGTTACTTGGTGTAACCACATGTCCTCGACCCCTTAGAGGAGTAAAAATTATGGACTGATCAGTAAACCATAGACACGAAGTAATTATCAGTGCTGTCTGTTCTCTGTTATGTTATGCTCTGCTCTGCTCTGTTTATGCTCTGTTCTGTCTAAGCTCTGTTCTGAGATCTGTTATTCAGTATATGTATATGAATATTCGTTATGCTCGAATGGTATCCCCCACTTTCTGAGTGTTTCCCCTTCAATTTCTCCGATTTTCAGTTGTAAAGACAATCATTTTGATTATGTGATAGACTGGTTTTGAGCTGCACTATGAGGCTTGATGTTTTGTAATGCATAATTATTAAACATCGCCGGTGTTCACGTCCAGGCCCGGTCTTGGGGCGTGACATGATCTGTCTCCGATGCTCTAGCTTTTAAGTGTTCAAGAACCAGAGGTATTGCACCTCATATTTTAATTAGCAGCGCAAAATCTTTAAAATCTTTCAAAGCAGCGTTGCTAAGTTGTTTTTCGGTCCTAACAATCGTCACTTGAGCTTTTTTGCTAAGCGCATCCGCAACTACATTCACTTTCCCAGGCTGATACTGAATCTCACAATCGAAATCCTTAAGCAGCTCCATCCACCTACGCTGCCTAATATTCAAATCGGACTCTGAAAATAGATACTGAACACTCTTGTGGTCGATATACACCAAAAATTTCTCGCCATAGAGATAGTGGCGCCAAATCTTCAAAGCAAAGACAACGGCCGCCAAATCCAAGTCATGAACTGGGTATCGAGTCTCATGAGGTTTCAACTGACGGGAAGCATACGCAATGACTCGACCATGTTGCATCAGAACACAACCAATCAATTAAGCGAAGCATCGGAACAAACCACAAAACCTTCTGAACCCGAAGGTAAAGCCAACACTGGCGCTGTAGTTAGCTTCCTCTTGAGCACTTGGAAGCTTTTGTCGCATTCCTACGTCCAAACAAATCTCTTGTCCTTCTGGGTCAATTTAGTCATATGCTTAGCTATACTAGAAATCCCTCGATAAAGCGTCGATAATAGCTAGCCAATCCCGAAAAGCTACGAATCTCTGAGACATTCATGGGACACTCCCAATTTACTACGACCTCTACCTTACTTGGATCAATAGATAAACCTTCAGCCGAAATGACATGACCCAGAAACACTACTCTATCCAACCAAAACTCGCACTTAGAGAACTTGGCGTACAAATGCGAGTCTCGTAGTGTTTGGAGGACCAGTCTCAAGTGCTCTTTATGTTGCATCAGAGTCTTTGAGTAAACCAGAATGTCAGCGATAAAAACAATCACGAACTGATCGGTGAACTCTCTAAAGACTTGATTCATTAAGTCCATAAAAACTGCAGGGGCATTAGTCAAACCAAAAGGCATAACCAAGAACGTAATGCCCATACCTCGTCCGAAACGCAGTTTTCACAACATCTTGCTCTCGAATCCGCAACTGATGATACCCCAAACTCAGATCGATCTTAGAGAACACAGATGAAACTTGAAGCTGGTCAAAAAAATCGTCGATCCTCGGTAAAGGGTACTTATTCTTCACAGTAGCCTTATTCAGTTGCCGAAAGTCGATGCACATCCTCATCGAACCATCCTTGTTCTTCACAAACAGAATAGGATCTCCCCACGGTGACATGCTCTGTAACGCCCCAAAATCCATAGGACAACATTTATGCATTTTATTGATCTCATGGGCCAAATTGGCAATTTTAAATGTTATGTATTTTCTGATTTTAATTAATTTCAGAAATGAGATGCGTTGCGGCTGGTACCAGCAGATGACTCCAAAGAGTGATGCACGAGCTGGTTTAAGTCGATCGAAAAATATTTTAAGGAGGTGAAATGATTTCTTTTGGAAAAGGTTTGGTACTTTACAAATTTAAAGTGGTTAGAAGGGAATTTTTATTAAAATACTGCAACTTGTTTAAAATGTGTCATGCTAAATATTACAAGTAGCTTACCACTAATCCCTTCGGTATTTAAACCTATTTTTGAAGAAAGATCTTTATCATTTTCAAAGAAATCCTCCTGTGTTCTTCAAAGTTATTTGCAGAGAAGTTCGTGTATTGCTCAAGGGGAAGAATTCTGCAGGGATCAGCTGCTGTTGCAAAGCTACGGTTAAGGCAAGTAAAAACTGTTTCTTGACTCACCATTTAAAGCATATATTCATGTTTCTGAGTCTTCTTGCCTATATGTTATTCGAAGTTCATGTTTTAAAATGTTTTAAACATGAAAAAGGAAAGGAAAGATGGGTTCAAAATGATGATTTGAAATGATATTGATGCTTCCAAAATGTTTTCCAGAAAGTTATGAATGTTTCAAAGAACTGAGGATTAGATTGTACAAGAAAGTTTACAACTGCATCGTTATAATGTTTACGAATGTTCTTCCTTTTTGCTGTAATGTCGGGATTTGATGATTGTGTAATCAGTAGTTGCTAGTTGAATCAGTATAAAGTCTGGTTTAATAGGCGACGGCTGGTAGCGCGATCATTGTTTCGATATTACAAGTGCCTTTCGTAAATTCCAGCAGATGCACTGTTCATCAGCAGGTGCATCTTTTCTTGTTAAAATCAGCAGTTGCACTTCTTTGTTGAAGATCAGCAGCTGCATTGTTATCGTAAATTCAGCAGCTGCAATTCCTTTGTTAGAATTCAGCAGTTGCGTTGTTTTCATAAAATCAGCAGATGCACTGTTCATCAGCAGGTGCATTCCTATTGAAATATTTCAGTCGTTGTATTTCTTTCGCAAATTCCAGTTGGTGCACTGTTCACCAGCAGGTGCATTTCTTTTGCTAAAACCAGCAGGTGTATTTCTTTGTTAACACCAGCAGGTGCATTCCTATTGAACTAATTCAGCATTTGCAATTCCTTTGTTAGAATTCAGCAGTTGCAATATTTATTTTATTTTCCTGCGACTGGTTGACACGCTACGACATCGTTTCACTTTACATTGGTTTAAAAGACCTTGCGACTGGATTCCTGTCTTGCGACTGGTATCCTATTCCTTGCGACTGGTTTTCTTTCGACCAGTTCCATTTTAACGATAAGTTCCCAGAGGTTGAATTCGATTCTCAGAAAAGTTTTAAAATGGGAAGCAAATGTTTAAAATGATGGAACCCGATGATTTACTGAAATTTCAAGGAATGTTTAAAGAAAGAATTGTTAAGGAACAAAAGCTATTTTAGATTATGGCATAGATAGTTGACGGTCATCCATTGAAGAAGGGTGAGCAGTTGTCTAAATGTCGATTGCCCTTTCATATGAGCTATATGCTAAAACTGATATCGGAAGTCATTTTGATCAAAGTGCAAATTGGACCATGAGGAACTTATATGCCATAACAAACTGAAATGATATTGAAATTGTTAACAATGAGAAGCTGGGCTATCATCCCCTGTTTCTTCCATTGAAATGTATATTGAACTGTTTACGAAAATGATATTGTTAATTGGAGTTCCTTAGCATATGTATTGAACAGATGTCCACCTGTATATTTGAATTGTTATTAGCCAGGTTTTACCTGCTGAGCCCTTAGGATCACTAGCTTTTAAAATGGTGCAGGTGCGACAACAGATGGAAGAACAGCAGGTGAAAATTGAACCAGCAGCTGGGTGGTTGTGTTTATCAAGGGGCCAACGTAATCCGTGTCTAGGATAATGTTGCTTTATCTTTTGTAGGATCTGTATTAGATCAGTTACAATTTTTGTATATTCATATAGAATGACAATTGTTGTAATCGCAATTGCAATATATATATAAGACTTGTTTTCCGCAATCATTGTTTCCAGCAGTTGGCGCCACGATAGTGTAAATTGTCTGTGTCTGGTTTGTGTTTCGAGTTTTCTTCAAGTTATAGGAGATACAACCTATAGCGAATTATCTTTTAGCCCTTCTTTTACTCGAAAAAAATTTTATTCACCCCAAATCGTGATTCCTGTGGGTTCGGGCGTCACATGCTCGGTCGAATGAAACATTTCTCCAACAAATCGCTAAGTTGTACCTTCAGCTCTATCAATTCAGCTGGTGCTAATGATATGGGGTTCACGAAATACGAGTTGTACCGGGCATCAACTCAGTGCTGAAGTCGATCTCCCTCTTTGGAAGAAAACCAGGAATCTCCTCCGGAAACACGTTAGGGAAATCACGAGCAAGGGGATGTCACTAAGCTCTACGCACGATGTAACGCCCCAAAATCCATAGGACCACATTTATGCATTTTTATTGATTTCATGGGCCAAATTGGCAATTTTAAATGTTATGTGTCTGCTAATTTGTTGATATCAGCAAGTAAGATGCGCTGCGGATGGTTCCAGCAGGTGACTCCAAGAAGCGATGCACGAGCTGGATTTTAAATTGATTGGAAAATGTTTTAAGGAGGTGAAATGCTTTCTTTAGGAGAAGGTTTGGTGTTTTACAAATTAAAATGATAGGAAGGGAATTTTTACTAAATTTTGGAAGTGTGTCATGATTGATTTTACAAGTAGCTTGCCACTAATCCCTTTCATATAAAAACCTGTTTTCAAAGTAAGATTTTCATCATTTGCAAAGAAAAGTTTTAAAGTGTTCTTCAAAGAAATTCCAGAAGAGTTCGTGCTTTGCTCAAAGGGAGGATTTCTACAGGAATTAGCTGTTGTCGTAAAGCTTTGATTAAGGCAAGTAAAAGCTGATCCTTTGCTACACAATTTGAAGCATATATTGTGTTTTTATGGATCTGCTTGACTGTATGTTATTGATATATTTAAAGTTCATGTTTGAAATGATTTAGACATGAAAAGGAAAGGAAGATGGGTTCGAAAATGATGTTTTGATGTTTATGATGCTTCCAGTATGTTTTCCAGAAAGTATGAATGTTTTAAATGTACTGAGGATTCGAATTCAGGAAGATGGGTTCGAAAATGATGTTTTGATGTTTATGATGCTTCCAGTATGTTTTCCAGAAAGTATGAATGTTTTAAATGTACTGAGGATTCGAATTCATTTCAAGTAATGTTATGAATGTTCTTCTCGTAGTAGCGGTAATATCAGAATTTGATAACTGTGTAATCGGTAGTTGTTAGTTGAATCATTGGTATGGTTTGATAGACAACGGCTGATGGCATAGTTGTTGTTTTGATATTACGAATGTCGAGTGATGTTCCAGCAGCTGTATCTACTTGTTAAGATTTAGCAGCTGCATTGTTATAATGTTTACAAATGTTTTTCTTTGATGTTGTAATGTCGGAGTTTGATGATTGTGTAATCAGTAGTTCCTGGTTAAATCAGTATAAAGTCTGGTTTAATAGGCGACGGCTGGTAGCGCGATCATTGTTTTGATATTACAAGTGTCTTTTGTAAATTTCAGCAGATGCACTGTTCACCAGCAGGTGCATCTTTCCTTGTTAATGTTAGAAGTGGCATATCCTTTGTTAGAAATCAGCAGCTGCATTGTTATCGTAAGTTCAGCAGCTGCATTTCCTTTGTTAGAGTTCAGCAGTTGCTTTTTTTTCATAAAATCAGCAGATGCACTGTTCACCAGCAGATGCATTCCATTGTGATATTTCAGCAGTTGCTTTATTCGTTTTCGAGTACTGTTCATTTCAGCTGGTATTAGTCTTGCGACTGGTACCATTCATTTATATAATCGTGTTAGCGCTTTTCCTTGCGACTGATTGATGCGCTAACGACGTCGTTCCTTTTAGTCATAGAAAGATCAGCAGGTAGTCTTGTTATTCTATCTGCTGATCACTCCAAAGACATCGTTTCATTTAAATACGATTGTCTTAGTAAAAGATCTAGCAGCTGGTTTCTGTTTATTCCAGCTGGTTCATTTTAGCGATAGTGCGAACAGCAGGTTTATAAGTGCTGTTCCATTTTCTTGCAACTGGTTTTCTTTTCACCAGTTTCAGCTCAACGATATGTTTCCAAAGTCGAATTCGATACTTAGTAAAGTTTTAAAATGGGAAGCAAATGTTTAAAATGATGGAACCCGATGATTTACAGGAATGTTTAACGAAAGGATTGTTAAGGAACAAAAGATGTTTTAGATTATGGCATAGAGAGTTACGGTCACCAAGGAGAAGGGTGAGCAGTTGTCTAGATGTCGACTGCCCTTTTCATATGAGCTATATGCTGAAACTGATATCGGGAGACATTTTGATCAAAGTGCAAATTGGACCACATAGAACTTATATGCCATGATCAACTGAAAATGATATTGAAATTAATGAGAAGCTGGGCTATCATCCCCTGTTTCTGCCATTGAATGTTTACTGAAATGTTTATGAAAATGACATTGTTTATTGAAGTTCCTTAACATATGTATTGAACAGAGGTCTGCCTGCGTTTTATGAAATTGTTACTACTCAGGTTTTACTTGCTGAGCCTTTAGGCTCACTAGCTTTTAAAATGGTGCAGGTGACTGCTGGTGGAGGAACAACAGGTGAAACTTGATATCAGCAGATGGGTGGCGTTGTGTTTGTCCAAGGCCTATGTTTTCCGTGTCTCAGTTGTAGCGTTTTGATTTAGATTGTACTGTATTATATCAGTAGCAGCGGTTGTATATTTACTTAGAATATCAGCTGTTGTAATCGCAATTGCAATTATCAATACAAACTGTTTTTCCGCAAATGTTTTTAGCAGCTAGCGCGCAAGTTAGGTACCAGCTGGTCTTTGAAACTGTCGTTTGTTTTGTTTCATTCAAGTTATAGGAAATACAGCCTATAGCGAATTATCATTTAGCCCTTCTTTTATTCGAAAATTTTTATTTACTCAATTCTCGTGGCCCCGTTGGGTTCGGGCGTCACACACGACTTCGAGGATGCATCCAAGGCATAAATAAACCCGACATTGTCCAACGACAATAGGACAAACATCTCCATAGTAGAGATCAACGGAATCTTCGATTGGGAATCGTGGCCGTAAAAGTTTCACTTCTCGCCAGAGTGTGGCCGAAAACGCACAACGCCATGGAAACAATCCACGATGGCCCTAAAATTAGACAACACGTCCATTCCCACTATACAATCGAAATCCCACATCACTAATCGAATTAGATTCACTACCAACACATTCTCGCCAAAACTAAGTATGCCATTCATCAAAATCTCTTGGGAGAACAGGCTCACGTCGGCAGGAGTCGCAACAGAAACAATATCACACAAAATAGAGGTATGCAAACCATGCTCAACCATAAATGCATCAGCTATAAACGAATGTGATGCTCCAGTATCAAATAATACATGTGATGGAAAATCGAAAATAGTACAAGTACCTGCGATCACTCCTCCAGCCGTGCCCTCCGCTTGCTCCTTGGTCATGTCATTCACTTGGGCATGCTAAGGTCCTGAGAACTGAGGCTGGGAATACTGTCCAAATCGCGAAGGACCAGGCTGCTGAAACGGCCTATGTTGTGCTTCCCCCATCCTATGCTGCTGAACAGGGAAGGAACGACCTCGATATGACCCACCAGAACGACACTGAGGTGGGGCAGCGGTGTGCTGAGATCCAGCCAAATGACATACTCTTGCAAAGTGTCCATAATGCCCACAATTGTTGCAAGAATCCTGAACCCCTACAAACTACGTCGAAGGGTGTTTGCCTCCACACTGACCACAAAAGATAGCCCTGAGGCTGCTACTGCTGCTCGAACTGCCCGAATCAGAAGAACTGGAACCCTGCTTCTTCTTAAACTGATGGCCACACGGCCTAAACCTGTGGCATCTCGGTTGTTGTGCTTGCTACTGGGGCTGCTGGGATGGATGAGATTCGAGACCTGTGGTTCCGCAACCCTTCGATATCCATCACCTTGTCCACGGCATCCGCATAACTAGCGGGTGAACTTGCCAAAACCAAGGAATAAAGATCCTCATTCAGCCCTTCCAAGAATCGGTTCCTCTTCGCCCTCTCACAGCCAGACACATGAGGAACATAGGCAAGGAGAGAAGAAAACCTTCGAGCATACTCCCCCACAGACATGGTTCCCTGAACCAAGTTATCAAACTCGTGCTCCCGATCATTAACATAGGACTCCGGAACATACTCCTGGCGGAACGCAGTACAAAAATGTCCCAAGTAATCCCCATACCAGTCTACTCGAGAGTACGTGAAGCACCTCTCCACCAGCGCTCTGCATTCTTCCTTAGTTGGAACGTCACTAAACTCATAGCGCACTCTATCAAACAGCCCTGAAATATTCTGCAGCCAGGCTCATCATCAGAACTAGACTCGTCTCCATCGAACGTTTGAGGATTCATCCGCTGAAACCTCGCCATATTCAGCTCCATCTCGTCCACATGGGCTTCCAACACATCTACCTCGTCATAAACCTGTCTAGCATGCCTACGAACAGGAATACTATGCTCCACTTCCTCGTTCTGACCCTCTGATTCTATCGGGATCTGCCTGGTAGATCCACCCATACGTCTAGGCGGAATCTATGCAAACACTAATACAGTAAGATCACACGCCATATATATCACATAGTTAAGCACATGCAACAAGCAACAAAGTGCCTAGACTCAAGTGTAATCAAAATAATTCGAGCTTATCCCAGTTTAAGCTCTGATACCAAAAATGTCAGGCTCGGTGTACAAATCAGATATTAACCACGCAAATAACAACTGCGGAAGCATTTAAAAGTGGCTAAAATTTTTCGCTTTGTCCTGACTTAGAAACATAATTTAAAAATACATTTTTACTCAAAATATTTGTTCTACACAACCCAAGACAATACACCAACAGCTACAGATAACTATCACAAGCAACGAACAGCCCAAAATGATACAATTCAGCAATATAACATCACTACGGGACATTCCCCGGTGACGACTCTAATACATAATTATATAATATAGATAACTGGGACACTCTAACCACCTCTCGGGGCAACGCCAGCTGAGTCATCTCCACGAACAACTGAGAAAGCTTGGTAACCTGAACAACACAAAGATAACCAAATAACCAGCCCCATAGGGACAGGGGTCAAACCCCATTATGGAGAGCAATACAACAGCAAATAGATAGCAACAGATATAAATGCACGTGCTATGCATGATACCACAGGATGCAAAAGCTAAAAACGAATCAGGAAGCCAAAGAAACTCAAGGACCAGCTCAACAGCTGTCAACAGATCGAACAAAGGGTAGTGGCCACGAAGCATGTGAGAGCATGGTAGCTATCCACTCGTCTCAACACACAGTACCAGAGCATAACTCAGATCACTCAACCTGCTGTTGCCAAAACTCATGAGAGCGTGGTAGCTATCCACTCATCTCATAGCGACTAACAATGAAACCAGCAAGGATATAAGGAGCACGGTATTGCCGCTCGTCCTCAAAAACAACACCTGGTATATACGGGTTAGCACAACAGCAACAACTGCTAACAGATATGAGCTCAACATAGGAAAATACATGTATGCAATTAGAACAGCGTGCAACAACCAGCACAGAGCCAAGATAAACAACAACAACATGATAGCATACACTGCATAACATACCAGCAAGCATATATAATATCCATGCCAATCTCAAAGCTGTAACACAAGCTCAAATCCGTACCTTCAGTTTTTGAGATATAATTACCACAAAAAAAGCCTCGAGTAACTCAGATCTGCCACCTGATTGGCCAAACAACAACAACCAGCTCAGGGTCATTATGCACAGAAACACGAACTGGGAGCCACCAGCTCTGCCCTACCATTGCTAACACAATAACTAGCTCTAAAAATAAGTACAAGGTAGGATCTAATACTTACTCAAAGAACTACCTGAACAGAAGAACCAATCTGCCAGTATACGAAAAACAACGCATTGTAGCTTCTTCGCGTTCCTGTTCCAGCTGCTCAAAACTCTCAAAAGAGGTATAGAAAGAACGATCTTGGCAAGAGTAACTCAACGCTACCACCCTTGCTCAAAGCTACATCGACTACCGCCGAGAATCGGAAAAAATTAGCTACGGTGAACAGTAACTAGGGTTCTAAGACAAACTGGAGTATCGAATTCTCGAGAGGACTATCTTCTAAGTGTTGGGAAAATAATTGCGAGACCACAATCAATGTCCTCTATAAATATAACTTAAATCTCCCCAAATCTGGTGAACAGTATCCACCGACAACACAGGGCTCACAGCTGGTACCAACTCAGATCTGAGTACTACTCCAGATCTGGACCATACGCTATACCAGCGTGCTACTACCAAACGACGTCGCACATGAATACGCTCAAAGAGACCAGCTCGCACCAGATTTGGTTTCTCAAAATGGCGTCGCACCACAATCCAGCTCCCATAACCAACCCGCTCTCACACATCCATCTCAAATATCAGCTGGTTCCTCTAAACGACATCGTAAAACAAACCATCTAGTTCATAAACGTGTATCGCTAAACGACATCGCATCACGACCCAAATCCGAACGGCCAACTCACACTCACACATATTCAGATCTTTCCTCGGCCGATACTCACGAACCGCATCGGTTCACGCTAAAATCAGTCGCGAGAGCTGTCGATAGATATGATGACGTAGGCGTGACGTATTCCTTGCTGCTGGTAGTAGATTGTGTCGTGATAGTTGCAGCTGATCAGCAGGCGCGCATATTCTAATGTTGAGAAGCGGCGTCGTTTGAATTAGTGGAAACGCTGCGTTTTGAGCCTTTCGTTGGAGAGATCAGCTATTGGTAGCAATGCTTGCGTAACCAAAGTTACGTCGTTTGGATTAGTAGATGCGTTGTCGTTTTGAGTGATTTCTCGCGACCAGCAGATAGATTGTTTTGAAGAGAGGGCTGTTATCAGCTCTTAGTTGTTTGCTTGCGAGAGCTGTTGTCAGCTGGTGCTTGCTACGGCGTCGTTTTGATAAGTTGAAACGGTGTCGTTTTGAAGTATTTTCGTGCGATTGGTTATTTAGTCGTTGCTGCTGATTTTTACGCAAATCACACTCACACATATTCAGATCTTTCCTCGGCCGATACTCACGAACCGCATCGGTTCACGCTAAAATCACGAACCGTCCGATCTAGCCATTACTACCAGATTTCACCCTCAAATCGGGTTTCTCCGAGAATGACGTCGCTCCACTATAACTCCAAATATCCAACTTCGCGCTCCCTGAAAAACTCACGACACGATTCTTGAGCGCTCAACCAACCAGATTTGACCGTTCTACGAACCAAACCAGAGCTATTTCACGCACAAATCAACTATCTCTTCTTCAAGTCTAATCCAACGCCCAACTAATTGTCCAAATATCTAATTAGTGATTTAGACCTCACATCCTAGATTTACATCTATGTTTTGGAAGAGCTTACACCGAGCCATGTGAACTAAGTTAACCTTCAGTACAGCTTTCCATCCGTAAACTGATGGAAAATCTGAAAGGGTAATCCAAACACTGGAGGATTTACTTCGTGCATGTATAACTGATTTTGCAGAGAGCTGGGATTCCAAGATACCTTTAGTCGAGTTCACGTACAAAAACAGTTATCAAGCTTCAATAGAAATGGCTCCATACAAATCTCTTTATGGAAGAAAGTGTAGATCAACGATACATTGGGATGATGTAGGGGAAGGAACTGAATTAGGACATGACCAGCAGATAGATTGTTTTGAAGAGAGGGCTGTTATCAGCTCTTAGTTGTTTGCTTGCGAGAGCTGTTGTCAGCTGGTGCTTGCTACGGCGTCGTTTTGATAAGTTGAAACGGTGTCGTTTTGAAGTATTTTCGTGCGATTGGTTATTTAGTCGTTGCTGCTGATTTTTACGAAGGGAATAGAGGGCTGCTGCTGATAGACTTCTGCTGATCATTTTGATTGATTTTAATGAATCAGCAGGCGAGGCTTTACGAGGTATTTATAGAAGTGTTGATCGACACTTAGAATTATTTTTGAACCAGCCATTTCTTATCTTCTTCTCCAAACCCTCGTCGAGCTACTGTTCACCGTGAATTTCCACCGCCGTTTCCCGTCGCATCCAGCCTCTGTTTTTGGAGATCTTAGTGGCGCTGGATTCCCCTTGCTTAGATCTTCCGTTTTATACCCATTTGAGAAGTTGAATTGCGCTGGAAGTGGAAACGCGAAGCTGCTGGACTTCGAAGCTTTTGAGAAAAGTCTGTGCGTGCGTTCTTCTGCTAGCGTGAGCTTTTGGGTGAGCATTTCTTGTAGTTTGAGCTCGGTTTTTAGTAGTTAATGCCTGCGTAGAAGTATAGGATCGAAGTATGCTTCTGGCCGTAGGATTAGCGTGATTTTGTAGCAGAATTGAGCTAAGATATTAGCCATGTTGTAACAGATTTCAGCTTCCAGGAAGTTTCCTGCTGCATGATTTGAGCCAGGAGGAATCTGTTAGGTAATTCGAAAAAGAAAGGTACGATTGAGCGGCCCCTTAGCAGTTGAGCGTGAACATGTCTATCTGTTCAGTGTTGTGACTTGCTGTTATATGGCTTACGTGAGTTTAGATGATTGAATTGAATGAATTCTGTTCTGTTTCACGTATTGTATACTGTATGCATTGAGCATTGAAATTGAATGACATTCATTGCATACATCTTGAGCCTGAATTGATAATTGATTTGATTACCTGATTGGGTGCCACGTTGTGACTGGCCGACTGTTGAGTCATGTCCGAAAAGTCCAACGCTATCGTCGGAGCGGTGACTACCGGATACGAGTGTCTACCGCCGAGCTGTGATGGGCTGACGGGCCTCGA
>KQ997571.1:34061-53128 GCA_001598015.1 Dorcoceras hygrometricum | reverse complement strand
AATATATATATATATATATATATATATTCCTAGTCTTTTCTTTTCCGCAATATGATCTCTTTTAAATTAAAAATAATTTAAGTGTGAGGGACGTTTCAGACAACATTCAGGACAATATCAGATTTGAAGAAGTACAAGGATTGACTTACAGAGGAAAAACAAAGAGCATTTAATGTATCAGTACGGAAATTTCAGAATATATTAAACACGCATTAATTGCCATCAGACGAATTTATGAGGATTCAGCAGCTGAAAGTACTATCAATATTTAATACTATTGAATCCCGGAGCTGTAAATATCAGAAGAATAGGCGGGAGTTTGATATTTCTTTTGCAGTGATCTTTGTGCAATATTCAATCGAAAAGTTCGTCCATCGAAACACATCTCCAACTGAGACCGAACAAGAACTCTCTGTGTTTTTAGTCTTAAACCAGTTGTTGTACTTATATATTGAGTGTATTGCTTCAAGTGTGTTAGATCAGATCAGGATGTAAGCGAGTGCTTATTCTATCTAACGTATCCTCTTCTGTTAGTAGTGAGGCTATTAGGAGTTCAAATTAGCCACAAGCCGACTCAATGAATTTGGTTATATTGTATAATCAACATCAGAGCCTTCTAATGTGAACTTTCAGTTTGGAAGAACTAGAGATGTAAAACCATTATTTTTAGCTTCAAAAACAAATTCTTGGCCTTATATGTTTATTCATTGCTTTTTGTGTTCATTGATATATCAAACCGTTTTCCAACAAATCTTTTTACAGCTTAAAAAATTATTATCACAGTAAGAAACAAGTTTAGGTGATAACTTGGTTGATCTTAAGTCGGGTTTTCAAAAGAAATTATTTGAAAAAGTTTATTCTTCCTCGCGTAAACTCTTCATCATCAAAATTGGAGCTACGAAAGATGAAAATATATTATCATGTAATAATAATAAACTAATAAAAAACTTAAGTCGAAAAAAAAAGGATTAACCAGAAATAAGACACAAACGTTTCATTTAATGAACTCCCACCGGAAAAGAAAAAATCATCTCCCACAATCAAACTCGAAAATATCTCTTGTTTTCGATTCTAAAATGAAAACTAACGAGTTATAGTTAATTGGTTTTAGTCCTAGAAATAAGAAATCAAAACCAAAGCTCGAATGGCGACAACAATCTGTAATTGCAACCGTAATATTTTAATCTAATATATATAATTTAAACTTGATTTAATCAATCATATCCAATAGCGGAACCATGATTTCAAATCTACCCGGGTTATAACATTTTTGAAGAACGCAAGATAATATATAGCATTAAAATAATAACTTAATAACTATTGAAAGAGAAATAGTGGTTTTGTGTCAGCTTTCGTAATTAAGAAAAGAATATGTGCCATTTCGAGAACTCCAAATTTGAAAGGATTTTTTCATTACAGTAATACAAACAAATTAAGAGAAACGATAGGCTATACTATTTTATTTTCAGAATTGATACACCAGTCACCGGGCTATGGAACCGAGAATCTAGACTTAATATATAGTTATATATATAGAGAGAGAGAGACATAAGAAAAAAATTTGTCACCGGGATGTATACATGGCTCCGCCGTTGATCATATTCACTCTATATTCCTTTGTTTAATAGACAATAAAATGAAAAAAGATTTTATCATATGTTATTGAATATGTAAAGTAATTATGATAATAATATCGTGCAGCCGAGAAGCCTGCTTGGGGTTGAGTATGCGTTCCTCGGGGTAGCCTGAACTGTCAAAGGGAAAAGTGCTTCTTGAAATGGACTGAAATCAGAAAAACAGGTCATAGCGCATCAAAAGTGTTTTCCGCCGAAACTCCTCCGATGCTTAAATTAGGTCAGGAGTCGAGAGAATAGTGAGCAAGATTATATGCGAAAGCTGATGAGTTTATGAAGTGAATGTAAAGTGGGACGTCCCTGGTTAATATAGTGGTGTGAGGCGGTTAGCAAGGGTGAGATATCTAGCTTGTTATGCAATTGGGCGAAAACTGCATCCATCCCGAGATTTAGGGGCTTGTCTGTCGTGTACGTGTTGACCACTTCTGAAGGCATGATTACCACCACGGAACATCGAGAAAAGATCAATATGTTGTGCGTTTGTGATCCACATCAAAAGGTGTGATTATCACGATTATACCATGCGATGAGATCAAGCTGCTGGGGGATATCGACAGTCCGCTCGGTTAGGTCCTGAGATGCGTCCTTCAAAGGATATCTAGAGTATCCTCCCTGATCGATCGTAGATGAAGGAATTGAAATTTAGGATCGTGTATAATTATGACTGGAAGCTGAGCACTTAAGTTGTTCTTTATGAGAAAACCATGATCCAAGTGTCATCGTTTCATAACCATTGATTGGACAAGATCAAACAACTGTGATGGAGTTCAGCTTGGTATTCGAGGTAACAGTTCGGATTCCTGAGAAGATCTGGACCTTTTGCTTTGGGTGAGATCCGACAGCAGTGGCGATACCCCATCTACTACAAATAGGTAGCTTCTTTAATTCATTTTCACTTTAGCCTTTAGTGCACTATTATCCTGCCAAAATTTCCTCTAGTTCCCGAGCAGCCTTTGATCTTTGTCCCGACCTACTCGTCTCAAAACCTCCACAATCGTAAGTTCTTAGTGCAATCGCATTATGTCATTCGCATATGATAGTTTAGTTCGATAATAGCAGAATCTGTAGAGTCCCCTCATGCTCGGGGTCTGAGAGTGAGGAGGTAGGTACATTAACATCGAAAGAGGCCCGCAGGGCCAAATTAGGTAGAATAGCCTAGGATGAGGATGAGTTCACTGCCTCGAGGTGCCCCTGTTATGAGATTAAGATCTCGATTCTTCAATAGTCAGACATCCCCAAAATTAGGAATATGTCGCGGATGTCGGATAGGCATGAAATAATCAATCTCGATGTAGGTGACTGAACCCACCATTCCCCAGCCAATTTCCATATTTTTTACATTAACCAAATAGGCATGAATCTTAGATTTTCCATCCCCAGTTTCATCCTAGAGCTATGTGAGCACCTCGGGATCAGCCATAGGCAGATGGGCCAAACTCATATAGTTTCTGTTAGCCTTAGGAATTTTGCTTAAGCTTTTTGAAAATATCTACTGACACCTTGATGTAATTGATTTAGGTCAAGAAGTTAGAGCATGCGAAATTTTACCTTTCAAATAAGACTATTGTTGGGTTTATAGGGGAGGAACCTGAGCTCTCATAAGGGGTTGATGAGTCGATACGTTTTTTTCTAGCTCAACTTCAGGAAGGGGAATCCTTGGGGTTGTGATATATCCTTGTATGACAGTGCCTATATCAAGCCTCTATCTCAAGGAGCTGCGGCTAGAGGGATGAGGAGAGTAGGTCGCTGCTGTTCGAGTTGGAGGCGACCAAACTCAAGTGCAGGTTTCTGAGGCTCGGGCTCAAAAAATCAACAATCAGGTTGTCCAACTACAAGGGGACAATCGTGACCTTCATTCCAATGTCTTGAATCCGGAGGAAGGGCTGGAGACATATTAGAGGTTGAAGAAGGAGGAATTCTTGAAGTATTCAGATTTGGAGACCCTGTATTCGGAGAAGGCGTCTTTCTACTTTGAGAAAAGCTTCAACGGCTGTTTAGCCCAATTCCGGGCTAATAGCTACTCTTAAGAGGAGCACCCACCCTCCTTCCTTGACATGGTATAAGCCATGGAGGACATGCCCGAGGAGGCAAATGTGGCCGAGGAAGACATCGCGAGACCAAAGGTGACTCCCTCTTCATCCTTAGGATTCCCCCTTTACTTTTTTCCTTGTATCCTTTCTTTGTAATGAATCCTCAATTAATGAAATTCACTTTTCCACTTATACTTTGTGTCTATTAAATATCTTGAACAAAGTATTCATGTTTGCTTGAGTAAATAGGAACACATGTGAGGGGATTGGGCTCGGGTAGGGTCTCCTCCTAAAAATATTAACCAAGTATAAAAAGAATGAACCCAAACAGGGCTTCATCATAAAATTACTAAATTTAAGGGGAATGATCTTGAACCGGGCTCCATCATAAGTAAAATTTAATCAAGTGTAAATGTCTGCTGAGGTAGGGTGTATACCCGAGAAAAGAAGTTAAATAAGCTTAAGAGGGTTCAGTTCGGGCTAGGCTTTCCCAGAAAAAACTAAATATTTACCTAGGGTAAAAAGAGTGATCATGAGTAGGTCTCCGAAGCCTATGCAACTCCAACAAAGTATGAAATGGCCCACTGAGCAAAGCTCCTGATCGGGCCAATGCAAGTGAGGTGTTTGATGTATTTTTAATAGATCAGAATCTAAGTTTTTATTCACACAAAATCTGTTACTATTTGACTAATGACTTTATTGATATGTGCAGTGCACTTGATTGAGGAAACATGGAGATATCCAAACTGGAACAGTGAGGGGATGTCCAAGATGGTCGAGTTGAAGATAACTTTTCTGGAACAGTGAGGTGACGCTCGAGCTGGAACAACAATGTCTTTACCAGGTCGTAGAAGACTTAAAGCTGGTTCACCAGCTTGGTAGAGTAGAAGAGCAGTTCAAGCGCATAATCAAGTATAGTTCAAGTGCAGTAAATGAAGCGTAGATTGTTCAAGTGCAGATCAAGTGCAGTGTATAAGGGCAGTGATTGAGTGCGAAGCCGAGTACAATCGCAATGATCGAGTGCAGATCTGATCACTGGCGCAGTAGAAAGAACTCAGTTGAGCAACCAGTTGAAGGACCAACTAGGATGTCAACTGAGACATGCGAGCTGTTCAAATAAGAGGATGTATAAGCTTAAAGAGTGATAGAACCAATATGGCACGAAAACAGGCCTAGGAGTTCAGAAGGGGTGGGGGGGGGGGTTGAATGGACTCCTTGGTATTTTAAATTTTCGAAACCGTTTAAAACTATTTTTACAAGCACCGCTTAACTTAAGTCCGAGTTACCAGACTTAAGATATTTCATTTTAATGGCTGATCTCTTGGCTAACAAATATGTGCGAAATAAAGCCAATTGATCAGTGAACAGTATAACAAGTAAGTAAATGCACCATGTAAAAGTTAAGGGACAGAGAATTTGTTTCTGGAAGTTCGGATATAAATATCCTACGTCTCCCCTTCTTCCTTTTCAGGAAGGTTTCACTAGAAGATTTGATGCGTGCAGGCCTTCTACAAATACCCGATCACCGAGCCTCGCTCAAGGTGAACTCATAGCAACTCCACAACAATCACGCAGACGCAGTTTCTGGTTTTACAACACTTATAAAGATATTTTTCAAACGGCTCGCACGCATCGCGTTTGTTACAGACTCAACAATGAATACAACGATGAAGTACAAATCTATTGAGTGCTGTAAATTCTCTGGTTTCTAAACAATGAAACACGATTCAAAAGATTGAACCAGAGAGAGACTCGAAGGTAAATCTATGAAGGCTTGTTTGAAAGTTCTTCGAGTTGTGAGCTTTTTGAGAATAGCTTCAAATTGCAAATCGCTCGTAAAATTGGCAGAGTGACGGCAAGAGGTTTAGAGCAAAAGTTTTTCTTCAATTCAAACTCCTGCTATTTATAGTCTTCGTTCACAACGGTCGATTAACTCTGTAAAGGAAAATAAAATCCCTTTTTGAAATCTGATAATCTGTAACCATATACTCTGCTCCACCAAATGGTAAATTGCACATCGTCAGAACCAGATTGTCTTTTTCCATATTTGTGCAATCATCGTATAACAACCTCTGTAAATATGTACTATTTACCCAAAATAGTACCGTCGTTGTCTCCTTAATTCCAGGCAATTGTACATTCTCTTATGGCCATCGATCTTTTCCAATTTCAGCATTTGATCGAATTTGAATCACTTCATTGTTTGCGCACCAGCTGATGACTTGAACATCTGAAAGTATGCACCAGCTGATAGCTTCAACTCCTGGAAATATGCACCAGCTGATTACTTGAAATATCTCCATTTATGACGTAACAGCTGGTTACAACGCCTGAACACTTCATCACATGATTTGTTCAACAGCTGAAATACCAACGGCTGATACACCAGCTGCTGATATACCAGTAGATGATTATATGCAAAACCCATCGGCTGAATCTTAGCGCTAATCCAATACGCTGTCGTTTTGCAATCTTTAACAAAACACGCTAACACTCAATTTCTTGCGTCTGAAACTAAAACATCTGCTGATTACTGACCAACGGCTGAATTTATCCCAACGGCTGATTTAATACCAAATGCTATCGTAGAATTCCAACGGCTGATCCAGTACCAGAAACTGATAACCTGTAATAATTCAACCTCTGAAATAATCCCGAATATCAACATCTGATATCTAGCATCTGAAAATCTCAACGCAACATCTGAATACTTCTTCTTAACAACCATCAGCTGAATATCTACCCGTCGACTGAAATATGCTTTGTTCCAAATGCGTAGTTGATATCATCGTCTGTCTGTCCAGATCTAGCTTAACTTCAGTACTTATATTATTTTGTTATCACAAAAACTTAATACAGTTTATTCTAAAAATCTCCCCCTTTTTGGTGATGACAAAACTTAGCAGCCGAGATATAAATAGGCAAACATAAATTGCACAAGGACTGCTGAAATTCAAACTTTCATTACTGAATAACTGTACATAAGATTTGTACAAAGAATCAACAAACATTCAATCCTAGCCAATCATCAAAGGACCTTCTGAACTGTCCACCACCACTGCTAGGATATCTTTTCTTGGAATGTCCTCTACTCCTACTACCACCGCTGCCTCTGCCTTCTCTGCTCAAGCTGCCACTAAATCTTTCCACAATATCTGTTGTTCTAGCACCACTACCACCACTACCACCACCTGTATTCCCACTGCCTCTGTTTTGATCATCAGGAGGTGGTTGAGGGCGGCTGCTACTCACTTCCCCCTTTTTGTCATTACCACCACGATTGATATAAGCAATAAGTTCGCTCAGTTGGCCGGTAATGTGATTGAGGGTTTCCTGTGCCTGAGCACTAAATTCTAATAAATCATTGCGAGTAGCGGCCACCTGCTCATCCAAAGATGTGACTTTGGCATTAAGTGCTCTAAACTCCTTTCAAAAATCCATAGAATCAGTAGTGACAGCAGAACTGTGAGCCAGAAAACCTTTTCGAAACTCATTGAAGCGAAGGGTCTAGAAATCATCGAGAGTGCGGCCATCTTGTCGAACATTTTGAATCAATTTTCGAAGATCTTCTCCTTGTTGTAGCAGAGCGTCACGCAGACCCTTATCAATCGTATTTATCTTGGATAAAATATCACTTTGAGAATCATTAATACGCTCGATATCCTCTGACTTACTGTCAATACGCTCTGATAGAGATGCTGTTTCTTATTCAGGGGTAAGGAATCTAGAACAATATATGCAATGGTGCGGAAATGAAGAGAACAACTATATCAATCTGCCAATAATACATCTCGTAGTGTGATAACGTTTGGTTAAAACGAAACAAGCTCTGGAATTTTGTTTTTGATACAACTACCTCAGAATATTTAATACAATACAAGGCGTTCTCAAAAAGAAACTATGAACTTTAAACCAGAAGGAAATAAAGAACTCTGTTGTCCACGATAAACACATTCCTTCCATCCTGTTCATTTCCCTCCATCTTCCTGCTGAGAATTACCTGCACTCAATAAAAATAGTGAGCCAAAGGCCCAGCAGGTAAAAAATCTGGAATAACAAAAGTAAGAATACAATTGCTCAAGAACTGGTATGTACTGGAGTCTGAATGCTACGCTTAAGAATGAACAAGCGTATTATAACTTATGAAGTCTAGCAGTAATCGAAAGCATAAGCATGAATCAATGCTGAAAACATTTTCTTTTAAACATCTTTTAAGAGCTGTGATCGTAATCACTCTTATACTCTTCTTTTCATTTTCTGGGAAAATTATGATAATACTTTAAACATTTGGTCCATTTCGTTTGATCAAACTCCTGATATCAGTCTTAGCACTATGGCTCATGGTTGAAGGGGTATACACATCCGTCGACCTGTAATCCTAGTCCTTCCTGGTTAAAAGGGCACACGGTTCGTCAGCCGCGCACTCACCCTTTCATTAGGGACCTTTTTCATTGTCATAACTTAAAACATTTCATAAAACAACGTTCTGCTCTGTTTTCTTTCTTTTTATTTGAGCTACTGGTTTTCGTGTATCTAGTGATGTTCTGGAACTATAAAGGATTTCCTTGAGATGCTTGCGAAGATGAAAACTGAATAATTTAGCTAGTTGAATCTGTCAGATAAGTCGGAAGATTCATTAAACTTATCTAGAATTGAAGGAAGATCGAATTCAAAGATTTTCGTTATCTAATGAAGAAGACGAAGAATGAACAGTGACCAGCTGGGCAAACAGTACCAGTCGCAAGATTAATACCAGCTGAATGCACAGTACTTAGAAATAAGTAAAGCAACTGCTGAAATAATGAAATGAAACACATCTACTGGTGAACAGTACCAGTCGCAACGAATAGGAATCAGTCGCAAGACAAGAATCCAGTCGCGAGGTCTTTTAAACAATTATAAAGTGAAACGATGTCGTAGCGCATAACTCAGTTGCTACGACCAGTTGCTACTGCTGATTTATGCATCTGCTGATTTTACGAAAGCAAAGCATCTGCTGAATTTGCGAAAGCAAAGCATCTGCTGAATTTATACTTAGAATATTTTTGCTGAATGTGCGAAAGCAAAGCATCTGCTGAATGTGCGAAAGCAAAGCATCTGCTGAATGTGCGAAAGCAAAGCATCTGCTGAATGTGCGAAAGCAAAGCATCTGCTGAATGTGCGAAAGCAAAGCATCTGCTGAATGTGCGAAAGCAAAGCATCTGCTGAATGTGCGAAAGCAAAGCATCTGCTGAATGTGCGAAAGCAAAGCATCTGCTGAATGTGCGAAAGCAAAGCATCTGCTGAATGTGCGAAAGCAAAGCATCTGCTGAATGTGCGAAAGCAAAGCATCTGCTGAATGTGCGAAAGCAAAGCATCTGCTGAATGTGCGAAAGCAAAGCATCTGCTGAATGTGCGAAAGCAAAGCATCTGCTGAATGTGCGAAAGCAAAGCATCTGCTGAATGTGCGAAAGAAAACAAAAGATATGCATGGAAACCGATAATTTTTAGTTAAACAGAGAATCCATTTGGTTCGCAGAAGTCATTAAACATCTACGGTACTTGTATTCTAGCATTTGAATATCAATCCATAATAATATAAAGATTGATCATAACGTAGACTGAAATATTCAAGAATCGAATAGAAATAGCAATGAAATCCCTCAATCTCATATCTTTCTAATTGTGGACTTCTAAATGAGCTGGTCGTTACAGTATATGTAATATCTGAGTATGTCCCGACGTAACATATTCAGCTGACATCGCGCTTAACAATTCAGCTCCTGGTTCCCCCTACGACTGGTATTCTTCCAATGCGAGAAACTTGCCTCAGATGAAAGTCTTAGCGTCCCCCCTGAACAAAAGACTTACAGCTGATTCAAGCGACAGCTGACAACCTGCAAAGATGCGTTAGCTCACAGATAATCAAGGCAATTCAAGGAGACCTAATATGTTTCTAAAATAAGAAAACTTAGCGTCTGGTAGAGGCTTTGTGAAGATGTCAGCTACTTGCTGCTCAGTCGACACATACTCCAGTCGGACGTCTTTCTTTAGGACATGGTCCCTTATAAAATGATGCCTGATGTCGATGTGCTTTGTTCTTGAATGCAGCACTGGATTTTGGGTGATCGCGATCGCACTACTGTTGTCACAGAGAATAGGCGCTTCAGAAGCATCGACTCCATAGTCCTTTAGCTGATGTTGTATCCAGAGGATTTGAGCACTGCAGCTACCAGCTGCAAGATACTCCGCTTCATCTGTTGACGTTGTGATGGACGTCTGCTTCTTACTAAACCAGGAAATCAGTCGATCCCCTAAAAATTGACAAGTTCCACTTGTGCTCCTGCGATCAATCCTGCATCCTGCGTAATCTGCATCACTATAACCAATTAGTTGAAAGCCTGAGTCCTTGGGATACCAAAGACCCACGTTGGAAGTACCCTTTAAATATTTCAATATTCGCTTTACAGCTATGTAATGCGATTGCTTTGGCTCTTCTTGGAATCTAGCACATACAGACAACAAACATGATGTCTGGTCTGCTAGCAGTTAAGTATAGCAAAGATCCTATAATATCACGATAAAGAGATACCTCAATGGCAGTACCAGCTTCGTCTTTATCAAGTTTGATTGAAGAGCTCATAGGGGTAGCAGCTGCTGAGCAATTGTCCATGCCAAATTTCTTCAGCAGTTCCTTCGTATATTTCGCCTGGTTAATGAATATACCATTCTACAGCTGTCTAACTTGTAAACCCAGAAAGAACGTCAGCTCCCCCATCATACTCATCTCAAATTTGTCCTGCATTAAAGTAGCAGCTGGTCTCTTCTTAGACATAGCCCTTTGTACAGGTGCCCTCTTCACCTCTGGTGCATCAGCAGCTTCCTCTGCACCAACTTTGTCATTCAGGACAATATAGCGATGAATTGTCCTTTCTGTTAGGATCTTGGAGGAAGGAAACTCCGACGATTCGTCCAGTTCCAGGTTTAGAATGTTCTCCAGCAGTAAACTAATCTGAATAGCGAAGCCTTTAGCTTGCTTCGTTCCTGGAGTTACCATCTTCTTAAAAATATTGAACAATACACTGGTCCAATTAATCCTTACTCCACAGACAATTGCCGTTAGCATCAAAAACTTTTCCGTGGTGATTGCATTAAAAGATCCTGCCTTTACTGATATAGTTTTCGCCATAATATCACAGAGAAGGCGATACTCGATCTTCATCTGGCTCTTCTTCCCAGAGGTACTAACTGGCTCACCAGTCAGAGAAACAAGGCTCCTAGCATCAAAAACTTTATCCTTGGGAATCTCCGATAACTCTGACAAACCATCCACTGGAAGTTCAAAAGCTTCTGCAAACAACTGCTCCGTAATCTCCACTGGCACACCATTCATGGTACTAACCACCAAACCGTCCCTCACCGAACCATTTTCAAAGAAATCAACCAAAGCAGCTTCATAAAGCACTGCGGGGCAACCCAAAAATACCTCTAGGCCAGATGCCATTAGGGCGTTAAACACGGAGACCATACCTGGGTTGTCCATGGCCAAAACAGATTCAAAATCGACATGAAGAGTGTTGGTGTAGAATGAAGATGCCATTTCCGATTGTAGAAGAGCTAAGCGAACACCTGAAAAAGCTTTGCAGTAGAAATTACAGAGAATACAAACGCAAGAGTAAAAGCACAAGAGCACAAGATAGTAAATTTGCAAGGTAATCGTTAGCAAAGAGGAAAACACTGTAAATATGTAAGGAATGCGAAAAGGTGAAAGAATATGAAACGGTGTAGATGTGATGTTTCGCATGTTGACAACACGTGTCAAGCATCCATCGATGCGTACAATTTTGGAATGATTTTGAAAAGATTTTAAAAATATTTTATACGTACAGTGTAAAAGTTTTCAAAATATTTTAATCGTACAATATAAAAAAAAGGTTAAAAACTCGCGCCAAATTTGATAAAGCCACAACTGGTACAGCGATTGTAATAACATCACTTCTGATTTTAATTTATCGTGGAGGGAGGCAGGAGCTGATCACACATAAGCATCAGCTGTGTATATGTAACATCTGAGTATGTCCAGACGTAACATATTCAGCTGACATCGCGCTTAACAATTCAGCTCCTGGTTCCCCCTACGACTGGTATTCTTCCAACGTGAGAAACTTGCCTCAGATGAAAGTCTTAGCGTTCCCCCTGAACAAAAGACTTACAGCTGATTCAAGCGACAGCTGACAACCTGCAAAAATGCGTTAGCTCACAGATAATCAAGGCAATTCAAGGAGACCTAATATGTTTCTAAAATAATAAAACTTAGCGTCTGGTTGAGGCTTTGTGAAGATGTCAGCTACTTGCTGCTCAGTCGACACATACTCCAGTCGGACGTCTTTCTTTAGCACATGGTCCCTTATAAAATGATGCCTGATGTCGATGTGCTTTGTTCTTGAATGCAGCACTGGATTTTGTGTGATCACGATCGCACTACTGTTGTCACATAGGCGCTTCAGAAGCATCGACTCCATAGTCCTTTAGCTGATGTTGTATCCAGAGGATTTGAGCACAGCAGCTACCAGCTGCAAGATACTCCGCTTCAGCTGTTGACGTTGTGATGGACGTCTTCTTCTTACTAAACCAGGAAATCAGTCGATCCCCTAAAAATTGACAAGTTTCACTTGTGCTTCTGCGATCAATCCTGCATCCTGCGTAATCTGCATCACTATAACCAATTAGTTGAAAGCCTGAGTCTTTGGGATACCAAAGACCCACGTTGGAAGTACCCTTTAAATATGTCAATATTCGCTTTACAGCTATGTAATGCGATTGCTTTGGCTCTGCTTGGAATCTAGCACACATACAGACAGCAAACATGATGTCTGGTCTGCTAGCAGTTAAGTAAAGCAAAGAGCCTATAATACCACGATATAGTGATACCTCTATGGCAGTACCAGCTTCGTCTTTATCCAGTTTGATTGAAGAGCTCATAGGGGTAGCAGCTGCTGAGCAATTGTCCATGCCAAATTTCTTCATAGCTGGCCTCGTGTGCGAACAGGAGATTCGAAATTACCTATGACTTGCTCGGGTGGATGATTTTTATTCCACCGGAGATCAAGTCCAATTAGATTTGCTCTTTGTTCCCCTTGTGTCGTTGGCTGGTTTGCAACTGCTGGATCAGCTGACGCCAATCGATGTTGAGCATTGTTGGCTTGTGCGTCTGCTTCCAGCTGTTGTGATCGTTGTTCCAGATGTGAGCTAGGATCAGCTCTTGTTTCAGTTGATGGTCTGGATACCAACTGGTAATCACTTGCGACTAGTTGTCCAGACGTTGGTCTTAATACCGAATGATATGATGTGCTCGCGCCTTGTTGTCCAGCTGGTGGTGAAGATACCAATTCATAATTTGTTCTAGCAGCTGGTACTTCAGACGTTGGTCTTAAAACCAATGGAGAAGCGCTTGCGACTGCTTGCGCAACATCTTTTGGAGCAACATCTGATTGAGTGTCGTCTGGTTGAGCATTCATCGCTTCACCTCCAGCAGCTGGTACACTTGGGAAGATCTCAGATCTTGTTGTGCATTGATGTTCGGTGTGTCCACTGCTGGTTGTTCTTCAGCTGAATATCTTTGTGGCACGTCGTTGTCTGATTCTTCAAGACTTGTTGACTCCAGACGTGAACACAAATCATGTAGGCTTGCAGCTGAATTCGATTTGAAACTGGTTTCATCAAACACCACGTGTGCTGATTCCTCAAATGTCAAGCTTCGATTGTTGAAAACACGATACGCTTTGCTCACAGCTGAATATCCTAAGAAGATACATGCATCAGATTTAGGTTCAAAGGCTGTTAGATGCTTCTTGCCATTATTATGAATGAAACATCTACACCCAAACACCTTGAAGTAAGAGATATCAGGTTTCTTGCCATGCCAGATCTCATATGAGGTTTTATCGTGCATACTATTAATCATAGATCTGTTCTAGTATAACATGCTGTGTTACCTGCTTCTGCCCAGAATTTTTGTGAAATACCGAAATATGCAATCATAGATCTAGCATCTTCTTTTAAAGTGCGGTTTCTCCTTTAAGCTAACCCGTTTTGCTGAGGAGTTCTAGCTGCTGAAAGCTCATGCTTTATCCCCAAGTCTTCCAGATAAGAAGTTAATTTTGAATTTAAAAACTCAGTACCGCGATCACTTCTTATCCGGTTGACTGAACAAGATCTGTCATTTTGTAAACGTTTTAAAGTCGTATCAGCTGGTCGGAGGTTTCAGATTTTGCTTTTAAAAACAACACCCAAGTATATTTTGTAAAATCATCAACGACTGCAAGGGTGTAATTCTTTCCCCCTAAGCTCGTTACGGAAATAGGACCAAAAAGATCCATATGCAAGAGCTCAAGGCAACGGGTAGAACGTTTTCCGCCTTTATTTTTGAAAGTCGATTTAATTTGCTTACCCAGCTGACAGGCTGCACAGATCTTAATGCACAACACAATAAACACAGCCATCTCATAAAACAATGCCTCACAAAGCATCAACACACGGCAGCCAACAAACCAGCAACTACCATTTTATCCAATCCATGCCTACGCTGCATTTACAAGCTCAACCCGTACCTTAATTTCCTCAAGGAACGTAGCAAATCACAGCCTGCACAATCTGTCAAAATACACGGTACACAGATTTCAGGGAAAAACAACCAATCTCACGGCCAACCACGACAATTCACGGTTGGAAATCTATAAACACAAACTAGCCTTCAACCCTATCCAACCAACTAACAGGAAGCTTAAAACAACGCCAAGAACAAGATCCCATCGTAAAATCGAGAGGCTACCTGCAACCACGCAAGGCGCGAATAACAACAGCAACTTCGTGCTTACAATCCAGCCAACTAAAGCTTCCAAAATGGGTACGAGAAGAAAGAGCTTTCCAAGAGGAGTCCAACGCTACCTCGAACGTGAAAAATGGTGGCCGGAAACGACGGGAATCGCCGGATAAAGATCACGGTAAATATTGCCAAGGGTTTGAAGAAACAGAGAACGAAGATTGAAAGAAATTGCTAAGTATGGAATCTGGTTTCTCAATAATTGAAGGCCAACGCTTAAATTTTATACACGCATGAAATCTGCTTAAAAGGCCACCGACAAAACAGATTTCTCAAGACTTCTAAATGCACAACAGATTCCACGAAAACCAACGCATGCTCTAAAACACGGTGAAATATGATCACAAAAAACGCGTGAACCAAAACGACGTCGCACCATACAAAACAGATCTCACAAACAGATCTCACAAACAGATCTCAGCACTAAACACAAAACGACGACGTAGTCACTTATTAAAACGGTGGTGTTTAGGAACCAACGCATAAACCCGCAATACACGAAACAGATTTCTCCTATACAATACAAAACAGATCTCATGCACGCAAGGCAAATCCAGACTTCGCAGAACGACGGCGTTTTAGCTCCTACGCTACAAAACACGCCGCGCAATTACAAAGTCACCAACGACCAGATCTCATGAAAACGACGTCGTAAAGGACTTCTCACCAACAACCAGATCTCTCAAGCGTAAGGCTTACGTCATCCACAAAACGCATTCCAGCGACGCTGACGTCATCAAATCTGCTACCAGATTTCACCACAAGATCTCTCAAACCAGCAACGCTTACGTCATCCACGCTACACAAACACGCGATGCTGATGTCATCAAATCTGCTACCAGATTTCACCAAAATTCAAATTTCCAGAATTGTTCCAAATGAGATTCTCGACCCGAAAATGCAACCCAAACATTCAAAATGAAGTCTGAATCACCAGAAATCACTAAAACCCGATTAATTCAACAATTAATCCTTAATATAATTTCCAGGTCTCACATTTCTCCCCCACTAAAAAGATTTCGTCCTCGAAATCAAACAACAATCTGGGAACACAACTAAACAGCAAGATACAAAACAGTAACTCGCCTAACACAGGCCAAGAGTTCAATATAACTGAGCAAACAATTTACAACAACTAGGGAAGAAAATACAACCAAAAGCTACAAACTACTGGAAATTTAGCTCAACAGCTACTCAAACAGATGCGGCCACTCGCGCTGCATCTTTTCTTCCAGCTCCCAAGTAGCTTCTTCCCTTCCATGTTTGCTCCACTGCACCATTACTAAAAGAATGGTCTTATTCCTCAACTGTTTCTCTTTTCTGCCAAATATCTGCAAGGGGTATTCCTGATAGCTCAACGACTGATCTAGCTCTACCTCGTCAGTTCCAAGTACATGAGATGGATCTGGCTCATATTTCCTCAAAATCGACACATGAAACACATCGTGAAGAGAGGACAACTCTGACGGCAACAACATCCGATATGCTAAAGGGAAAATCCTCTCGACAATCTCATACGGACCAACGTAACGAGGGGCTAACTTTCCCTTGCATCCAAAGCGCATAACACTGTGAAACGGAGAAACCTTGAGAAATACACGATCACCAACCTGAAAATCAAGAGGTCGACGTCTCTTATTCGCATAACTGGCTTGGCGATCCTGGGCAGCTTTCATCCTTTGTCGAATAAGATCCACATGATCTTTCATTTGCTGCACAAAATCAGGGGCAGATAGCTGCTTCTCCCCCACTTCTTCCCAACATACCGGCAATCTGCACTTTCTGCCATACAAAGCCTCAAAAGGCGCCATGCCAATCGTCACTTGGTAGCTGTTATTATACGAAAACTCAACCAAAGACAACGCGTCTTGCCAACTACCTCCGAAATCCAACACAACAGCACGCAACATATCCTCCAACGTCTGGATAGTTCGCTCAGATTGGCCATCTGTCTGGGGATGATACGCGGTACTCATAGCCAATCTAGTGCCCAAAGCTGTCTGCAAACTCTTCCAAAACCTGGAAGTAAACCTCGGATCTCGGTCAGACACGATTGAAACAGGCACACCATGCAATCTAACCACAAAATCAACGTACAGTTTCGCCATCTTCTTCAACGAGAAGGTCATCCCATAGGGAATGAAGTGTGCAGACTTAGACAAACGGTCTACAACTACCCAAATGGGCCACACCCACCCTGCCCCGAAAATGCAAACAACCATCGGACGAGACAGAATAGTCCTCAAGTTCGCCAGCCCTGACTTTCATCTTCAACTCGTGGATAGACGGATCGGTCCTCTGAGCTGCTCGAATGCTGGACACAACCTGCGGTTCCACTTGGAATGATGAAACCATCACACAATCCTCAGTCGGGTAAAATCTCCAACCCGTAGTGTTAAGATGCTCTTGGTCCTTGGAGATGTACAACGGGGCAAGCATCTCACTAGCCTTTCGGCTTAAAGCATCAGCCACTACGTTCGACTTCCCAGGCTGGTATTTAATCTCACAATCAAAATCCTTAAGCAGCTCCATCCACCGACGCTGTCTCATGTTCAAGTCAGGCTACGAGAACAGATATTGCAAACTTTTGTGGTCGGAGTACACCACAAACTGCTCACCATACAGGTAGTGACGCCAGATCTTTAACAAAAAGACCACCGCTGCTAACTCCAAATCATGAACTGGGTAACGAGTCTCGTGCGGTTTCAACTGCCGCGAGGCATACGCAATGACTCTACCATTCTGCATCAACACACAACCCAATCCATTAAGCGAAGCGTCAGAACAAACAACAAAACCACCTGAACCGGACGGCAGAGCCAATACAGGCGCAGTAGTCAACTTTTCCTTGAGCAACTGAAACGCATTCTCACACTGCTCAGTCCAAACAAACCGCCTCTCTTTCTGGGTAAACTGGGTCATCGGCTTCGCTATACTAGAGAATCCCTCAATGAATCGACGATAATAGCCAGCCAGACCTAAGAAACTAAGAATCTCATACACATTTCTCGGTCGCTCCCAGTTCAAAACAGCATCCACTATACTGCTAGGGAAGAAAATACAACCAAAAGCTACAAACTACTGGAAATTTAGCTCAACAGCTACTCAAACAGATGCGGCCACTCGCGCTGCATCTTTTCTTCCAGCTCCCAAGTAGCTTCTTCCCTTCCATGTTTGCTCCACTGCACCATTACTAAAAGAATGGTCTTATTCCTCAACTGTTTCTATTTTCTGCCAAATGTCTGCAAGGGGTATTCCTGATAGCTCAACGACTGATCTAGCTCTACCTCGTCAGTTCCAAGTAACTGAGACGGATCTGGCTCATATTTCCTCAACATCGACACATGAAACACATCGTGAAGAGAGGACAAATCTGACGGCAACAACAACCGATACGCTAAAGGGCCAATCCTCTCGACAATCTCATACGGACCAACGTAACGAGGGGCTAACTTTCCCTTGCGTCCAAAGCGCATAACACTGTGAAACGGAGAAACCTTGAGAAATACACGATCACCAACCTGAAACTCAAGAGGTCGACGTCTCTTATTCGCATAACTGGCTTGGCGATCCTGGGCAGCTTTCATCCTTTGTCGAATAAGATCCACATGATCTTTCATTTGCTGCACAAAGTCAGGGGCAGATAGCTGCTTCTCCCCCACTTCTTCCCAACATACCGGCAATCTGCACTTTCTGCCATACAAAGCCTCAAAAGGCGCCATACCAATCGTCACTTGGTAGCTGTTATTACACGAAAACTCAACCAAAGACAACGCATCTTGCCAGATACCTCCGAAATCCAACACAACAGCACGCAACATATCCTCCAACGTCTGGATAGTTCGCTCAGATTGTCCATCTGTCTGGGGATGATACGCGGTACTCATAGCCAATATAGTGCCCAAAGCTGTTTGCAAACTCTTCCAAAATCTGGAAGTAAACCTCGGATCTCGGTCAGAAATGATTGAAACAGGCACACCGTGAAATCTAACAACAAAATCAACGTACAGCTTCGCCATCTTCTTCAACGAGAAGGTCATCCATAGGGAATGAAGTGTGCAGACTTCGACAAACGGTCTACAACTACCCAAATAGCGTCGCATCCTCGGCTGGAACGAGGCAAATGCGTCACGAAATCCATCGCAATGTGCTCCCAATTCCATTGGGGCACCTCTAAACTCTGCAACAGACCACCAGGTCTCATCCTTTCGGCCTTTACCATCTGGAAATTCAAACAACGAGCAACGAAACCAGCAACGTCACTCTTCAGGCCAGCCCACCAAAAGTGCGGCTTCAAAGCATGGTACATCTTCCGTGCACCAGGATGAACACTATGTCTGCTGCAATGCGCCTCACGAAGGATCTCCTCCTTCAAATCGATCAAATTGGGCACAACCAATCTGCCCCGAAAATGAAAACAACCATCGGACGAGACAGAATAATCCTCAAGTTCGCCAGCCCTGACTTTCATCTTCAACTCGTGGATAGACGGATCGGTCCTCTGAGCTGCTCGAATGCTGGACACAACCTGCGGTTCCACTT
>KQ997571.1:0-11407 GCA_001598015.1 Dorcoceras hygrometricum | reverse complement strand
GAAATCTGGTTTGAGAGATCTGTCGGGTTTGTGAGAAATCTGTTCTACGAGAGGTGAAATATGGGCGTTTAGCGTTGCGGCGTGTTTTGTAGCGAAAGAGCTTGATACGCCGTCGTTTTGTGAGATCTGGACGTCCTGTGTAGGAGAGATCTTTGCGCTATTTCATGTGAAGTCTGCCCCGCGTGTTTTTGTGTTGTATTCCAAAACGCCGTCGTTTGGTGAAGTCTGGTTGTTTTGTGTGTATGAGGGATCTTATGCGTTATTGTGCAGAGATCTGGTCTCCATGTGTTTAGTATCGTGTGGGAAACGATGTCGTTTAGATTAGTTGCAATGACGCCGTTTAGTGAATGCTAGAGGAGAGATCTGTTTTGTTAGTTAGCGTTCGAGTGTTCAGACTTCAGCGTCCAGCTTTTAGCGCGAGAATTCAGATTTCACCTATGGCGTTGTGCGACGTCGTTTTAGTGATAGCCCTCCTTCCAGCTTTTAGCGTATTTTGTTCAGATTTCTCTCGCGATGTATGTTAGCGACCAGACTTCTCCGTGGCCCAGGAGCGACGTCGTTTTGGAGTTGAGCGTTGTTTAGCGCCTGCGTTGGATTTTTGTGGAATCTGTTGCGTGTTGGGGAGTCTTGAAAGCTGTTTTTGTCGGTGGACATTTTATTCAGACTTCTCTCGTGTATATATTGGTAGCTTTGGCCTTCGTTTTATTTCACCAGATTCCATACTTAGCAAATTACCCGATCTTCGTTCTCTGTTTATCTCAAACCCTCGGGTACTATTCACCGTAGATTTTATCCGTCGATTCCCGTCGATTCCGACCACCATTTTTCACGTTTGAGGTAGCGTTGGACTCCTATTGGAAAGCTCTTTCATCTCGTACCCATTTTGGAGGCTATAGTTGGCTGGAACGAAAGCACGAAGTTGTTGTTCTCATTCGTGCGTTACTTGGTCGCAGGTAGCCTTTCGAATTTGTGTTGGTATCTTGTTCCCAACCTTGTATTAAGCTTCCTGTTAAGTTGTTTGGGTAGGGTTTAAGGCTGGTTTGTGCATATGAATTACCAGCCGTGAACTTTAATGTTTGGCCGTGAGAAATTGTATGAGAGACCTTCGAGGAATCTGAATTTTGGTAATTGTTGCTCAGAAGGTACGGGTTTGAGCTTGAAATTCAGCTTGGGTTGGTGTGAGATTTAATGTGAGATTACTGGAATGTTTTGGTGTTTTGAATGCGGTATTTTGGTAGCTGTTGCGTTTGTGTTTAGCTAGCTGCCTTAGTGATATGCATACACGCATGGTTCATCATTCATTTCAGATCTCTTGTATCGTTTCTTGTCGTATTGTGCTATTGTTTCTTATCAGGATGCGAGGGCGAGCGGTGATCCCGCACTCTCATCTCCCTGCTGGGATTTGTTAGCCACCATGCGTCGAGTGGTTAACTACCACAGTTCATGGGCGAGGCAACGGCAGGTCGAGTTGTTTGTTGCATCTGGTATTTGGGTGTAGTGTCAAGGCGAGTGGCTCATTACCACACTTTGAACACACACCAGTGGCCACCGTTTGTTGAAGATCTTGTGGAGCTATGTTTGAGTTCCTTGGCTCCCTTTTTGGTTGTAGCCTTCCGCGTTCGTTCTGTGTCTCATGCATAGCATCTGCATTTTATCTTATGCTTTCCTTTAGCTGTTTCAGTTGCTCTCCGTACTAGGGTTTGACCCCATGTCCCTCTGGGGCTTGGTTGTTTTCCTTATTTGTGTTGTTTTCAGGGAACCCAGGTTTTACAGCTGGTCGTGGTTTTAACCCAGCTGGTGGCGCCCCAGGAGGTGGTTAGAGTATCCCAGTAGCGTATAGCGTATTTATATGTATCAGTATTCCTAGCCAGGGGATGCCCTGCGCTTTGTTGTTGTATTGGGTTGAGGGGATTTGATACATGATATTACGTTGATGTTGTTATGCTGTATCGTTGGTTGGTTTTTACTAAACTTGGATATCTATTTTGAGTATCGCATTATTTTAAATTATATTGTTTTAAACCGTCAGGCCAAAAGCGAAAAATTTTACCCGCTTTTTGATAGCTTCCGCATGTGTTTGTATGATTTTACTCTGTTTAGAGAACGAGGCCTGACATCTGAGCTGGTCTCTGTGTTATTATTGCTCTAAGCTGTTTTATGTTCTATCTAAGCTGTAAGATGTTTATTGTACTGTCTAAGCTATACATACCCATAGACTGCTGTAAGCTGTTCTTTATATGAAGCTCCATTCTGGATCTTCTCTAAGCTGATCAGTACCAGAAACTGATAACCTGTAATAATTCAACCTCTGAAATAATCCCGAATATCAACATCTGATATCTAGCATCTGAAAATCTCAACGCAACATCTGAATACTTCTTCTTAACAACCATCGGCTGCATATCAACCCGTCGACTGAAATATGCTTTGTTCCAAATACGTAGTTGATATCATCGTCTGTCTGTCCATATCTAGCTTAACTTCAGTACTTATATTATTTTGTTATCACCAAAACTTAATACATTTTATCCTAACAAAGAGACCCCTGAGGACGAGGAAGAATCTGCATGCTGGGGTACTCGATCAGTCTCCACAAATCCAAGCTGGTTTACCCAAGGAAACTAGCTTGGAGAACAGCTCAAATATAGAGCCTGCTCAGATATAGGGAGCAGGTTAAAAACCAGCTGATTAAGGACAAAATAGCCGGACAAGAGCTGATCAAAGACGAAGGGGATCTATCTAGCAAAGTCATGAACATTCATATAATGGGGATGAACTTTGCTAGATAGAGGAATTCTTAGCCCTGAAGATGATGAAGATCAGCTCAAGAGCGGTCGAAAACGAGAGGAAGAAGAGAGATTTGAACGGCTCAGTAAAGCAACCAGCTCGAACAAGACCAGCTCAGTACAGACCAGAACGATGAACAAGCTGGCAAGCTGGTTAAGGTCAAACCAGCTCAGATAGCATGACATATGCTATCAAATCCACAAGCAAAGCGATTTGAATACAATACTAAACGACAAATGCTGTTCAATATTCAAATCGACTTGCTTGTAATGTCTTCTCAAAGTACAGTGCTCACGTGCTTAAAGTAAAGAAAAGCTTGCAACGCATTTATGGACATAGGACGTGAAGTACAACAGTGTCAGAAGACTTTAAACGTATACATATTTGTGTCCAACAGATTAATCTCCACGACAGGCTATAAATATCAAGAGCAAAGCACAAGAAAATGAGAGAAGGCAAGGAGAGGGTAAAGGCGCACAAAAGAAAAGAAGAGCGCGAAGTGTTGTGCGAACCAAAATGTAAACACAGAAGAACGCACAACACAAGCTCTGGGAAGAAATTGGTACAACCAGCTCAGATAGGAGCACTTCCCAGTGTGTGAGATTTTATCTTTGAGAAATTAAGTATACACTGTAATCTCACACACGATTCACTCATCTATTCGAGAGTTGAGCAAAACAGAAAAATGAGTGAATCAATTTGAAACTCTCCATTATAGTCTTTGGATAGAGACGTTAAAAAAGTCTAGTTGTCTTTCGCACTGAGATGTTAAAGAAGTGTGTGTAGTATTTTTCACTGATACATTAAAGAAGTGTCGCCTTTCTCACTGAGACAGTAAAGAAGTGAAGTTAGACACACAGCTTGCGGGCTTAGTATGCAGTGGTGTTGCTAGGAGTTCTTGCGGCTGCGGATCGTAGGAGTGGGTTTCAGTGAAGGGTGTACTCAAAGCCTTCTAATGGAATCCTTCCCTATTGTGGAAGAAGGGGAGGCGTAAGAGAGTTTGTTCCGAACTTCCGTAAACAAACCTCAGCGTATTTCCTTACTGCTTTCCGCATTCATACATACGCATTGCATGTTTGTGTACTATGCATAAAACTGTTTGAAGAGCTTTCGAATATAAGAGTTCAGGTTGAGTTATTTTCGCATGATTTAACTTCATTACTCAATATGTATTACGGTGCACTGATTTTCAAGAACACTGAGCTATTATAGCTCAAGTTAAACGGACCTAGATCATTTGTGCTAAACCAGCTCGCAGAGCAGCTGGTTATCTGAACCAGCTCGCAGAGCTGTTGGTTCAGATTCATGCCGATCTGGTTTCATAAATTGCGTGCTGGTTTTCGAACAGTTAAAATTTTAAAATGCAAGTAATGTGAGAGCCTATGTGAGTTGTGGCAGAGCTTACAAAGAACCCCGTCTTTCGATCCCAACAAGTGGTATCAGAGCGTTTTTACGATCTGGCAACTTGTATTTTGGGACCAACATGAGGTTTTCACCAAGTATAAATTGGTTATTCTAGAAGGGTTTCTACATGACAAACCAAAAAATATAACATTTAACAAGTGTAAGACAGTTAACCGATAAGGGCTTCCACCCGAGCTACTGAACAATGTTAAAATTTCAACAAGTGTGGGTTATGCACTTTGAGGCAGATTTTGACAATGAGAGTTGGGTTTTTTGGGGCTGAGCTAGTCGGGATCTTTGCCAATGAGTTGTGAGAACTAGAATTATTAGTTGATAATTAATGAGTTAACCAGATCAGATTAGTGTTTAACCCAAGTAGATACTTCAGCGGGATAAGCTGCTGGTGAAGAGACCAGCTTAGATGTGTGCTGATCCAGATTTCGTGTCAAGCTTGTTTTGCAAGCTGTTCAGGTTTCAGTGCGGATTATTTTTGTTTTGAATCATGATTTTGAGCACTGACGGTTAGAGCTGATTGATGACTTATCAGTGGAGATGTTACAGCTTGGTGATTTGGATTTATATGAATCAGTTTTGTTACCAGCTGGTCTAAGGTTTTGTGTGAGCTGGTTGAGGTAAACTGTTACAAGTCCAGTTTGGGTGTGAGTTGGGTGGGACAGATTAGTCCTGAGCTGGGCTATTTAGTTATGATGTTTTGAGTTCTGTCACGAGCTGATTTTGGAGATACCATCTTAGAGGGATCAGCTTTGGGATTTACAGTGTATGTGCGAGCTGGAGCCAACTTAGAGATATGATGGATGCTCCGAGATGGTTTGTTGGAACACGGTCTGGTTTTAGTGTATTTGTACCTAAGCTGGAACAGTGAAGAGGTCTTAACTGATCTGAGCACTATAGACCAGACAGGGTTCGTGTGAGTAATCCAAGCTGGGTGTGTGTTGCTTGAAGTACTTGAGCTGGTCGACTGAGCGCTATGATGGTTGAAAACAGTGTACTACCTGAGCTGGTTTGTGTGCCTGAGCTAGTACCGTAGTAAAGTCTGAGCTGCTTTGACTTTACTGTAGCTTTGACTGGGAGTATATATATCTATATATATGTGTTGATCAACACTTAGTTATTTTTGCGACACACATATCTTATCTTCTCCCGAGTATCCCAACTTATATCTTCAAACCCTCGTGACTACTGTTCACTCGATAACTTCTTCTACCGATTGCCGGAGATTGGCTAATCAGATTTGAGTGAGGGTACCTCGATTGGAAATCCCTCTTCGACGCCAATGTTCTTGTACCAATTTGGAGTCGTGAGGAGGCCGGATAGAGATAATAGCTGAGGAACTATGTGAGCTGGTTCTCGAGATTTTCCGGCAGAGTTAAGATCTAGTTCAGATAACCGTGTCCTTATAGTGCTAGTTTCTGTTCAAAGCTTTTATCTTTGAGCTGAGTAGTGCTTTGTAGGCTAAACGTAGCTGGTCAAGGCTGATAGGCTTTAGGCTGCGAGCTGGTTAAGCTTGAGTAGAGCTGATTTTCTTGAGTATCGTGGCATATTAGGTCCTTTATGTGCTTTTTGCCTTGATTTCTTGGCAGAGACTTGGGCAGAGCTAGAAGTGTGATCTGCTGTTAGCTGAGCTGATGTATTGTACAAGATCTGTGAAAGATACGGATTGAGATTATTTTAACAGCTTTGACATAAGCATGAGAATATTTCCAGCGTGAATTGACTGCTGTGTGATTGCGTGCTGGCCGTAAGCTGAGTTTGCTTATCCGTGCTGTTCTTGATGATTTTCTGGTTGCTTATGTTTGATTATTATGCATTGTCTGTGAGCTGATTCTGTATTGCGTTCATGCATAACATGTTGAGCCTATTCCTTTGATAACCGATTAATCACTGAGTCATCGTGCTTGAGAATCCAATTCTTTCACTGAGTCGTGATTGCCAGCTGAGTCGTTGTGATCTGGATTCCAATGATTTATTGAGATTTGGAGTGCCCAGCTGAGTCGCTATGCCTTGATTACCGATGATTCTTGGTAACCCTTCATGCATTGCACGACTTGAGATATTGCATGCCTTATATGATAGCTGTTATTTGATTGCTCTTCGTACTGAGGTTTGACCTCGTTTTCTTTCCCATTCTGAGGCAGCTTTGGTCTTGTGTTTGGCCTTTGCAGGTTCTTTAGATAATCCAACTGGACCGAGTGTTGCGTCGGCTGGTAGAGCCCAATTTTGAGTCCCAGTTATGTATATGTATTTTACTAGTTGCCAGGGGATTCCCTGCGTGATTACTGTACTTGAGATTTGTATTGGTTGAGCTACTTGTATACATTTCTGGTATTGTTTCAATGTATGGATTTTTGTGTGAAAATCTATACTTTGAGTATGAATGTATTTTGAATTATAATTTCAGTTCAGGCCAAAACGAAAATTTTAATCCATATTTTATGCTTTTGCGTAGTTGCGATTAATTGAGTAATTAATCTCTGATTTAGAGCACCGGTCCTGACAAGAGTTGGGATTTGTAGTGCCAAGCTTTTCGAGCTTTTTAGTCATACTCAATTACGATTACTACCTTAGGTGATGTGCCAATAGGAATTGGGCTTTATGGTGCTAAGCTGGTCGGTCTTTCAGTCAAAGAGAATTGGGCTTCATAGTGCCGAGCTGATAGGGCTTTTTAGTCATACTCAAGTAGGATTGCTTCCCAATGCGATGTGCCAATGGGAATTGAGCTTTGTGGTGCCGAGCTGGTTGGGATTTTTACCAACGATATTTGTGATTCAAAGTGCCGAGCTGGTCGGGCTTTTTGCCAATGAGAGTTGGGCTTGGTAGTTTCGAACTAGTCAGGATTTTTAGTTTCGAACTAGTCAGGCTTTTTAGTTATACTCAAGTAGCCATTGTAGATGAGCATGTTTCTGGAAACTGTGGCACGATATGATGATGGTCGAGACGTCTTTCTGCATTGTCAGGACCGGTTCTCATAATTATAGATTAAGTACACAATAAGCTATTTATGTGGAACTTTAAAAGCGGGTTAAGATTTTCTTTGGGCCTGATGAAAAATTGCGAATATTCGAATAGTCAAACTAGAGTATTTGTTCAAACTAAAACTGTATACAATCACATGCAGCCAATATCCCAGTTTAACAAAAATACGTCGATAAATCCCAGCAAGAACAGTATCAAGTCAAAATAGTTTGATAACTACATAGGAAATCCCCTGGTATTGACTCGACATATAATCATATATAATTGGGACGCTCGAACAACACCGAAGGGGCTCTACTAGCTGACACACCTCCTGGCCCAGCTAAGGTACCTGGAGAACCTGAAATGGCACAACACAACCAAACAACCCCAAATGGAAAATGGGGTCAAACCCCTGTACGGAGAACACAATAAAAAAACAAGTGAAGAACGTATGATATATGCAATGTGTCATCCAATGCATGTCCGATAACAAAGAATATCGAGTACCAAACCGGAAGCCAAACGAAACAACAACCAAAAAATGTGGAAACTTAATCTGGAATTTAAGAGTTACCTGGGCGTTCCCGATGGAAAAGATATGTTGCACATAATCGCAAGTGATTGGAGCTACTTGCCCGGCCACGACGGCATGCAAAGGTCTACCATGACCACCCGCCACCACCTATCCAGGACGCAACAACTGATGGGGCAGGAGCTACCCAATGCGTCCTCAGTGCTATCCCTCATGAGTATGAACATAAAAAATACTCCACAATGAAGCAACTCAAACAAATATCAAAGCATCAGCTAACAAGGGATTAACAAGGATCAATATGATATATTCGTGTGTGCGATGCTATGACATGTTCAACCATGCAACACAAGAAACAACATAGATCTACACATAGCACGAATACAACACATAGCACATACTCATACTCTATGAAAGCTGTAAATACCAGTTCCGATCGGTACCTCAACTCCTGACCCACTATACCCACACAATTCGCAGGAAGAACAGAACACCATCACAGAAGAAGATCCTGAACAACCATCTCTGGACAACCGCCTTCTGCTTCCCCAATTCTCATGGAGAAATCTCGGCAAATACGACCTATCTCACCACCAAGCTACAATCCAAAGTTGCTACCTGAACTGAAGAACAACTCCGTCAAAATCGTGAAGAGACGTAAGCTTTGACTAGATCTCTTTTTGGTCAAATACTGGCTCCAAAATTTGTAGGGAATGGATGGGTTTAAAAATAGATTTCCAATGGTACCAACCTTGCTCCAAGCTGAGAAGTTTACCATCGTCTATCGAAGAAGATAAGGTTCGGGTGAAAAGTGTCCAGGGCTTCTCAATGGGGATATCAGTGCAGGCTCTCAAGGTAAGCGATATATCTAAGTGTCGGGAAAAATGGCTAACACTTGGTCAACGTCTAAGTATATAATTTAAGTTATTACGATCTGATCTACAATAACCATCGACCAGCTCGAGACTCAAAGCTGATACCAGCTCAGGACATCCAGCACGTGCAACAACACATCAGCTCAGGTTCAACTGATCAGCACGAAGCTCTAAGATGATGGTCCCAGAAATAGGATCAATATATAAACAGGAGTTCAGAAGGGGGGAGGGGTTGAATGAACTCCTTCGATTTTTTAAATCTTTTAAAATATTTTGCAACACAAGGCTTAACTTAAGTCCGAGTTACCAGACTTAAGGTATCTCAGTTTTATGCAAGTTTCTCGATTAACTTTAAAAGTGCGGAATAAAACCGATTAACTTGTGAACAGTGAATAACAAATAATAAATAAATGCTGTATGTAAAAGATAGAGTCAGGAATTTTTTTCTGGAATTTTGGACTTCGATGTCCTACGTCTCCCCTTATTCCTCCTCGGAAGGTATCACTTGAAGATTTGGTTTGTACAGGTCTTCTGCACACACCCGATCACACAAGCCGCACTTGTATGAACTCCTAGACACTTCACAACTTCCACGCAGACGCAGCTGCTGGTTTCTACAACACTTTAATATTTTCGAACTTCTTCACAAAGACAGTTCGTTACAGACTCAATGAAATATGACAATGAATACACTTTCTGAGTACTGTAAGATTCTCTGGTTCTAAAACAAAGAAACTCGATGATTCAACAGAATGAACCAGAGAATGGACTCGAAGGATTTATCTATGAAAATCAACACTTGAATGTTCTTCGAGTCTTGTGAGCTTTTTGAGTGATTTCAACAAAGTGTAAGCTCTAGAATGTATTTTGACAGCGTGACTGCGAAGAGATAATAGAGAATGATAATTTCTTCAATCCAGCTTCTTGTATTTATAGGCTTCGATTGCAATGGTCATTAATTCTTCAAAGGAAAATAAATCCCGTTTGAATTACTGCCAAAATTGTACACCGTAATTCCTGCTCCACTACAAGGTAAATTTCTCACTAACAGAGTCAATTTGTCATCTTTCCATTTCAGTGCAAACAAAGAAAAACGGCCTCTGTACATCGTACTATTTACCCAAAATAGTACCTAACTTGTCTCCTTAATTCAAGGCAATAGTACGATCCTGATGATCTTTTCCATTTTTAGTATATGATCGTATTTGAATCAATTTGAAATTGCGCCTGAAATTACTTTGATAACCAGAACCAATATCCTTTGTCGTGGTTTCAAATGTTGCGACTGGAAAGCACTTCCAAGTATACCCCGACTGATTTCCACGTGAGATTTTCCAGCGCCTGGTTCTTTGTATTACCCAACGACTGGTTAGATAAAACACTGTAGCTCTCGTCTGGTTATTGCGCTTCTATAGCTTGCGACTGGACTCAATACGATGTTGCTTCAACTTATTTAAGCGACATCGTTTTGCACATGTTACTATTCAAGTACTTGCGTCTGATTACAAAGGCACTGTAGCTTGCGTCTGGGTAACCAAAACACGATGTCTCGTCTGTTGCAACGAACTACTGTAGCTATCATCTGGATACTCAATCACTGTTCACTGCGTCTGGATACACAATATTTGAACTACTATTACCTGCATATCCAAATCACTGTACACTGCGTCTGGATTCACAAACCACTGTTCACTGCGAGTGATTCAACCAAACTACTGTAGATCATCTGGATACTTCAATCACTGTTTCACTGCATCTGGATACACAATATTTGAACTACTATTACCTGCATATCCAAATCACAGTACACTGCGTCTGAATTCACAAACCACTGTTCACTGCGACTGATTCAACCAAACTACTGTAGCTCTCGTCTGGTTGATTTACTTCAATACGTCGTCGTTTCTGGTACAAATACTTGCGTCTGAATATAAACAACAATCCTGACGATTGGTTCCTCCTTTCCTATTGTCAACGCCAGATTTAACTTGTTCTATTTTGTTATCACCAAAACTATAAATTTTATCCTAACAATTTCCCCCTTTTTGGTGATGACAAAACTTCAGCAGCCGCGATAAATAGATAGGCAAAAATAAATTGCACACGAACTGCTGAAATGCAAATTTTCATTAAACAGATAGAATTGTACATAAGGTTTGTACAAAATAAATTAACACCAATTCTATCCTCTTCTCCTTTTGTAAGCTCCACTTCTGCTTAGTCTACGTTCTCTTCTTTCTCTGGCTCTTTCTCTTTCAAGCCTATCAGACTCCTGTCTGTCTGCTTCAATTACTCTTTCCGCTGCCTCTTCTGTACTGATAACTTGTCCAATCTCTATTATGTGTCTCCGCACCTTCTCAACTCTCTCTGCAAAAGTTCCAATAGTTGGTGGAAAAGTTTGTGTTCTCACAGCACTGCCTTGAACATGAGAAGATGGTTGAGAAGCAGGCAGAGGGCGGCGGCTGCTACTGCCTACTTCCCCCTTTTTGCCATCACCACTCCGTATGTAGTCGGTGTTAGAGTAGATGCCCAACTAGCCAACTTGTGGCGTTTGGGTTTATAGACTCTTGTATATGACAATCTTTGTATATGATATTCGCATTTATTATATGGCATTCTTTACTTTCATTGTGTGTATGATGATTTACAATTGCGTTGAGTAAAGACCTAGAATGCACTAAAGTGTATGTTAGATGTGATAGCGGGTATGACGGCTATCATGAAACACATCTAATAGTCACTGTGTATTCTGAACATGTTCCTAGTCGATTGGGCCGTCAAAATGAGGATAAGGCCGCCCGAGTTCGAGACTAGTATCTGCGATGCGAAGTAC
>KQ997570.1:217529-242303 GCA_001598015.1 Dorcoceras hygrometricum | reverse complement strand
TCCGAAGACAATTTTCGCTCCTTTGTGAGGAATTACTTCTTTCAGCAGCTTCGGATTTCCAGTCATATGTCTTGCGCATCCACTGTCCAGGTACCATATTTTTGATGTCTCTGCTGATTCGTACATGCTGACCTGCACGCAAGAAACTCACTTTTGGTACCCAATTTTACTTGGGTCCTGATTGGATTACCCCTTTCGGGACCCAGATTTGAACAATCCTCACGGTTTTTCCACTTCTAGGATCCACGAAAGAATGTGCAAAATCACGTGCTGTTCTTTTGAGTTTTGGTTTCTTATGATGATCATATTGATCTCTCCTCTGCTGAAACTTCTTCCAACCCGATTTAACCTTCTTCGAGTTGTGCCACGACTGGTTATGAACAAATGGTTTTGGACTAGCTTTCGCTTTGTCTTTTTCCAATCTGTTCTTTAGCCAGTTAGGCTTGAAACTCTCAGGTTTTGAAAAGCCTATACCAGCTTTTCCATTTTCGTTCAGCTTTGGCGAGTTCTGATTATCATATTTCACCGACTCAAAACAATTATACATCATATCAGCTTTGACAAAGCCCATTTTATTGAACTTGTCATATGCTGGTCGTGATTGAGTACTCGACTCTCCTTTACAGAATTCACTATCGCTGAATCCAATACCAGTCTTATCACTGGCTTGCTTTTGGTTTTCACAAATCTTTTGGAGAGTAATATTAGCTTTGTTCCAGGAGCTCAATTCTACAGTCGATTTAGCAACTTCAGCCTTGAGCTCGCTGATCTCATTTCTCAACATCTCATTCTCCGCTTGTAGCTTACTCAACTCAGCTTTTAGAATGTCAGCATCCTCTTGTTCATCAGAACTTGATTCAGCAGAACTACTCTTTAAACTTATGTTTTCAGCTTTAGCTTCCTCGAATGAATGAGAAAGCTTTCGGTACTCTTTTACCATGTCATTAAGTGCAATGACAAGGTCATCTCGTGTAAATTCAACATTAGAGAAATCAAATACCTCATCTTCATCAGCTTGATCAGCCATGAAGCAGTGAACCTCCTCATGTTCACTCTCGCTTGAAGATGAGCTGCTGCTGGAAGTATCTGAGTCGCTATCAGCCCAGCTTTTGGTGCTTTCTTCAGCAACCAACACTTTGCGATCATGCTTGCGGCTGAATCTTTTGTTGTTGTTAGTCTTTATCTTCCTGTCGCTTGATCTTTCTTTGTACTTGTCCTTGGACTTGTCCTTGGACTTCTCAACATTTCTTTCTTCATCTTCGTCATCACGCCTGTATCTTTCTTCTTTTCTGTATCTATCATCAGCTCTTCTATCTTCACGCTTGTATCTATCGTCTTTCTTTGGTCTGTTGCAATCAGCAGCAAAGTGACCTGGACGATCACAATTATAGCATTTTAAATCAGTTAGAATGTCAGCATCCTCTTGTTCATCAGAACTTGATTCAGCAGAACTACTCTTTAAACTTATGTTTTCAGCTTTAGCTTCCTCGAATGAATGAGAAAGCTTTCGGTACTCTTTTACCATGTCATTAAGTGCAATGACAAGGTCATCTCGTGTAAATTCAACATTAGAGAAATCAAATACCTCATCTTCATCAGCTTGATCAGCCATGAAGCAGTGAACATCCTCCTGTTCACTCTCGCTTGAAGATGAGCTGCTGCTGGATGTATCTGAGTCGCTATCAGCCCAGCTTTTGGTGCTTTCTTCAGCAACCAATACTTTACGATCATGCTTGCGGCTGAATCTTTTGTTGTTGTTTGTTTTCATCTTCCTGTCGCTTGATCTTTCTTTATACTTGTCCTTGGACTTGTCCTTGGACTTCTCGACATTTCTTTCATTGTCTTCGTCGTCGCGTTTGTATCGCTCGTCTTTTCTGTAGCGATCATCAGCTCTTCTATCTTCTCTCTTGTACCTATCGTCTTTCTTTGGTCTGTTGCAATCAGCAGCAAAATGACCTGGACGATCACAATTATAACATTTCAAATCAGTAGAGACTTTATCGGATTTGTTATAATTATTGAAAGAAGTAGTAGCAGGGTTGAAAGATCTTCTCAGGTATTTCCGAAACTTCTTAACGAAGAGGGACATGACGTCATCGGAGAGTTGATCTGCTGATTTGCTCGTGCTAGGAGAGCATGGTTCAGCAGTAGCAGCAGCAAGAGCTTTAGTAGGCTGGGAGGTTGAAGGCGCTTCTGATCTGGTTTCAAGCTCGAACTCATAGGCCTTTAGATTTGCAAATAAATCGTGGAGCTCCATCTTGTTCAGATCTTTGGACTCCCTCATGGCCATCGTCTTTACGTCCCACTCTCTGGGTAGAGCTCTCATCACTTTCAGCACCAACTCCCGGTTGCTATACTCCTTGCCCAAGCTGTTCAACTCAATAATAATGGCACTGAAGCGCTCGTCGAAATCAGCCATTGTTTCGCCATCTTTCATCTTTATTGCTTCATATTTTTGCTGAGCCACAGTCAGCTTGTTCTCCTTCGTTTCATCGCTGCCTTCGCAGATTTGGACAAGCTTTTCCCATATCTCTTTGGCTGTAGCGCAGGTCTTGATTTTGCTGAACATATTTTTGTCTTTGTCCAGCGTCTTGTAAAGAATTTCCCTGGCTACGTTGTCCAGATTAGCTTTCTTCTTGTCATCATTTTTATACTCGTGTCTAGCTTTTTCAAGGAACTGGGCCTCGCCATTTGATACAGAGAACGCCAGATTTGGCTTCATAATCTTTAAAGGCCCGTCAGTGATAACGTTCCACATCTCATCATCCATCGCAGCAAGATGAGCCTGCATGCGAATCTTCCAATCGTCATATTCATCTCTGGAAAACAAAGGAATCTTATGTTGTGAGGTAGACATATTAAATGATGAAAAACGCAAAAACAATTGTTCAATAACTGAGATATCCTGCTCTGATACCACTTGATGGTCCCCGGAAATAGGATCACTAAGCAAATAGGAGTTCAGAAGGGGGGGGTTGAATGAACTCCTTCGATTTTCTATTTCGAAGTTCTTTTAAAATGTTTGGATCTCAGTTATAAGCAAACTTCTCAGCCAACAAAATAAGTGCGGAAATAGGCCGATTGGTTTGTGAACAATAAACAATGCACAACAGTAAGTAAATGCGTAAATAAGAGATTGAGTCGAGAGTTTGTTTCTGGAAGTTCGGATATAAATATCCTACGTCTCCCCTTCTTCCTCCTCGGAAGGTAGCACTAAAAGACTTTGATGCGTGTAGCCTTTCTACAAACACCCGCTCCCGTAACCCGCAGCTACGAGAACTCCTAGCGCTTTACAACACAACTTGACGCAGACTTTGCTGCTGGTTTACAATGTTTGAACGTTTTACGAACTTCTTAAAAGACAGTTCGTTTACAGACTCTATCAAATATATCAATGAGAACACGAATCAAGAGACTGTAAGTTGACTCGAAAGTTTATCTAATGAAGATCAAAACGAAAAGTTCTTCGAGTCTTGAGCTTTTTGAAATATCAACGAAGAGAAAGCTCTGTAAATATTTTGGCAGCGTTACAGCAAAGATAAAATAGCGATGTTAGTTCTTCAATCACCGCTGCTGATATTTATAGGCTTCGACTGCAACGGTAACATTAACTCTCCAAAGGAAATAAATCCCGTTTGAATTACTGCCAAAATAGTACACCGTAATCTCTGCTCCACTGCAAGGTCAAACGCTCATCCACAGAGCCAATTTGTCTTCTTTCCATTTTTGTGCAAGCATAGAGAAACGGCCACTGTACACTGTACTATTCACCCAAAATAGTACCTACCTTGTTTCCTTCATTCCAGGCAACTGTACGATCCAACAAATCTTTTCCTTAAGAGCAAACGATCGTATTTCAAATACTTTGAGCTTGCGCTTGAAACTACTTTGGAAATCAGCACTTATATTCACGTTCGTTGTCAAAAGCTTCGACTGGAAAAACGCTTGGAAGAATTCATCTGCTGATACGCATACGCGTTTTTCCATCTGCTGATTCCTTTAGCAATAAAACGATGTCGTGTCAACTTAATCAAGTGACGCCGTTTTGCTAACTTGAAATACAACTGCTGGATAACAACAAGTAGAGCATCTGCTGGTTCAATACTTCTGCTGAAAACTCTAAGCCAATACGCTGTCGTTCCAACTAAATCAAACGCTGTCGTATCGCAATCTTCAATAGATAGACTTAACCAACTGCTGAACTTCTTCAACAAAGAGTCTGCTGAAATCTTCATCTGCTGATATGAAACAGTGCACTCCACGACGTCGTTCCAACTTATCAAACGCTGTCGTTTACACTTCTTAGCAAAAACACGCTGAAGACTCAAAACTGTATCTGCTGATCGCGATAACAACATCTGCTGATTGCTCTTGATGAATCTATCTGCTGAACTACTCAAACTGTCCAACTGCTGATCTCACCACTTGAAAACCTCAACTGCTGAAATGCTACTGTAGAAAGAAATACTCCTGCGACAACCGATTGTCCAAATAGCAACTTAACTTATTTTTGTTATCACCAAAACTTATAAATATTGTTCCAACAGCTAGTTTAAAGCTCGGGCGGCCCTTATCCTCTTTTGGACGGACCAATTGACTAGGAACAAGTTTAGAATACACAGTGACTATTAGATGTGTTTCATGATAGCCATCAAATCAACTATCACATCTAACATACACTATAGTGCATTCAAGGTCTTTATCCAACAATTGTAATCATAATAATGAATATAAAGAATGCATAAAAGAATGCGAATTTCATAAATAAATATCGTTTTACATAGAGTCAAAAAGAATCCACACGCCACAAGTTGGCTATTTGGGCACCTACTCTAACAGATTTGTTCTTCGATTCAGGTAATCGTGTTCTGCTAGTGCTGATTTCAGTTCTTTGTGTTAATAATTGAGCTGGAGTAGTGTACTTTACTTAGTCATAAGTCGATCAGATTAGGGAGCTTCGGCCGTGAGCTGTTTAAGCTTTATCCGAGCTGATTTCTTGGGTGTTTGTACATATTAGCACCTCTCTTGTGGTTTTCTGGAGTGATTTCTCCACCTTGTGCTGTTGGCCGAGAGCTTTGCATTGACAGTGGTGTGTTCTGTTCTGACCGTGAGCTTATTTGAGATATTTTGGTAAGATTGTTGAAAGGTACGGATGGAACGAGTACTTTATAGCCTTGTACAGTTGGAAATGTATAATATGTGACTTATATGCATTGTGGTTACTTGAATTTACATGCTGTATTTGTGTATCTGTTGCATCGATCATTGCTTAACAGCATGTGCGTATTTTGTCATGGATTCATGCACTCATATTGAGCCTGATGTCGATTGATTGATAACCACTGCATGGATTCGATCTGATTTTCCTTCCGAGATCTTGATGATGTTGATTGAGAGATTCTCGTGGAGTGGTGTTGATCGACACACTCACGATTGAGTGTAACTGAGGACGCACCAGGACTTGTCGCCGACCCCTCATTTGTTGTGACCTGGTAGAGCTCTATGGGTTGACTTTCCGTCAAGCATGCCCCGATAGCTCCCGAATTCTTGACGATGTGGCCGCCTTCGCTGTCGTGATGCGTGATCGGGTAGCTTTCGAACTCATACGACACTGTCACCTTGTGTCGAGCTTTCGTTTGACCTCTGAAGATTGTGGTTCCCGATTCGATTGAACCTGAACATGAGTTGCATTACATGTTGCATATTTCTTTCGTACTGCATTGCTGTATTTATTTTGTTCTCTGTATTGAGGCCTGACCTCTTTTCTTTCACCTTTGGGGCTATTTTGGTCGTGTTGTGAACATTGCAGGTTTTTCAGGTAGATCAGCTGGGTCAAGTGGTGCTTCAGCTAGTGGAGCCCCTTAGGTGTCAATCGTGTGTCCAATTATTGTTCAATGGATATATGTGCTCCAGAGTCAATACCAGGAGATGCCATGTGTAGTTGTGGTTATTGTTGAACCATATGTGTATGTTGCTTACTGTTTGACTCTTGTATAAAAACCTATATTTTGAGTATTCACATACTTTGAAGTGTGTTTTTAATTCAGGCCAAAAGGAAAATTTAACCCGATTTTTAAACTTTCGCATCATTTGTTAATTACGTGCTTATTTTGTGATTTAGAGCACCGAGCCTGAAAAGGACGACGGAGAAGGTGATGACAATGAGACTATTGATCCGAAGTGTAGGATATTCTTATATACATATGCATGTATGGATGAATACCGATTATTAAGCTACTCCTATATGTATTTTGTGATATCGAATTATATTCTTATATACATATGCATGTATGGATGAATACCGATTATTAAGCTACTCCTATATGTATTTTGTGATAAATCGAATTCTATTTTGGTTAGTACGTACTCAATATTGAATAAGTGATATTTTCAAAAATAGACATGGGAAAAATTAGATTTGAACCTCATTGATGATAATTTTAGTGATTAATTTATTATTTTGGTCGTAATTTTAGCTATGAAATTTATAAAATCGTCACTAAATCTAGCGATGGAATTAATGACGGAAATTGATTTTCGTCGCTAGTATTGGTGACGGAAATTGATTGGCTACAGAAAATGATATGCCATCGCTAGGTTTTAGCGACAGAATGTTAATTCCATTGCTAAATTTTCTGTTGCTAAGTTTAACAACAGTATTCGTAAATAAACCGTCGCTAATTGGTGACGGATTTTAAAAAAACCATAACAAAATACGACGACACAAATTTTTTGACGGATATAAAAGCGTCGCTAAATTATCATTAGAGATGGAAAACCATCGCTATTCTCGAGAATTTTTTCTAGTGTGTATAGAAATCTAGAATTAGGAATTTCCAATAAAAAATTAATCGTCAAGAGATTATTAGTTGGCATTTTCAAAAACAAAGATAATAGAAGATTAGTTGACATTTTAAAAAACAAAATAATACATTAAGAATAATTCTTATTTTTCCATTTGGCATGGTTAGTGCAAGTCAAACTTTACTTATTATTTTTAAATATAAAACAAATTATAAAATAAAAATTTTAATAAAAAAATAAAACTGAAAATAATTGTACCGAACAAGAATACTGATATTATTATTATTATTATTATTTATTATTATTATTATTATTATTATTATTATTATTATTATTATCATTATTATTACTACTACCGAATTTACTATTTTTATATATAACCGACCAAAATTATACAAATAAATTCATTATTATTGATTAATGTCTTGAAACGACTCGACTGACTGGAATATTTTCCTTTAAATAAAAGGTATAAACTTTTTTTTTGTGTTCACTATTCACGTGAACAGCACTATTCACGTGAATAGCACCCTCGATAGTTTTCCCAAAAATCTTTGCAAATTAAACTTGATGCGATTAACAAAAAAATTTTCAATTAATGTCATACCGCGGTAAAACGTATATCCCAACAAAATTTTCAAACGAATTAAATATCAAATTTCAAACTACGGAATATGAATTTATTTTAAAAAATAACTCCTAAAGTATAAAGTATCCTCAAAATTTAAGTAACATCTCATAAAAATCTTTTGCGAAAGCTTAGAAGGTCTCGGGAGTGCGCCGCCCGTGTCCGAGCTCCTCAAATGTCGCCGCCTCGAACCTCGTCATCATTCTCACCTGCACACAATTAGATCTAGTGAGCCTAGAGGCTCAGCAAGCTCAAACCTGGATAACAAGTACTAAATATACATCCGCATGCATTAAAATAGCAATACTAAAAATTTTATTTTAAATTTCAACATCAGAATTTAAAAAGGACTTTAAATTGTAAACTTTAATCTTTAACTACAAACTTTAAACATAATCGTCAAAAATCTTTCCAAATAAACTTTATCCTCAAATCCTCAAACTATACGTCATGGCATGTAATTAATGTAAATCCTTCATAATAACATTTTACGTGAAGTTTGCTCATTGATGCGACCCCTCTATTCGCTTGATCAAGCTATAAACCATAGTACTAGGATGGAATAGCTCTACGGACCTCATGCGCCATAGTCACTATCCTCCTCTAATATGGCTCTACGGACCTCATGCGCCGTAGTCACCATATTCCTCTACGTCTTGGTCACAACAACTCACATTCCTCAAAATAATTTTTCTTCTTTTCATTTAAAACATCAAACATCAAATATCATGCCATAAATCATCATAAAACTCATCATTTCATTTTAAAAATCTTGCTGCCTGTAAACATGCCGGCGATGCATTTGAAAATAAATAAGGTTTTAGCCAAGATCGATCGGGATCGTCCTAAGCTTCTCGACGGGATACTCGGACACCCGAAGGTCTCGACGTGAAACATACTAAACCTCTAAAAAAGTTTTTTTTTTTCAAAGCCGACGTGGAATAACATTTAATGAAAGCGATAAATAAAACCATAACTTAAGCATTAAAACAACATCTCAACAATCGTTAAAACAACTGCCAAAAAAATCTTCAATCCACGTCTCATAAGCTAGCATAAAAATCAGAGTATTCAAAAACTGTTTGCGGAAAAACTGAACATGTTTAAAAGCAAATAACATGAAATAACTAAGCGGTCACGGGGTAACAGCCGCAGCGGAGCATCAGACGTCCTCACCGCCGGTCGAAGTAATATCATCAACATTATCATGCTCACCTGCACCATATAAACCTAGTGAGCCTAAAGGCCCAGCATGCTATATCCGCTAATAACAAGGTACATATAGTAAAACCACATACAAGCACATAAGCGTATGAACATAATTTTCATGACATGCGTGCATTAAAAGATCTTAAACCGTTAAATCATGTTGTAGTCGTACATATATCATCATAACATATAGGTTAAGGCATAACATAATACATAACATAACTTAAAAGAACATGCGAGTCGTATCCATGAAGTGAGAGCCGTTAAATTCGATTGATCAATCTTTAAACCAACGTACGTGGCGGTGTGGTTCACCCGACCTTACCTCGGGATCCCTATATGTCACACCTCTATGCTTGCCACTTCACCATGTCGTGATCACATGGATCCATAGGCTCATAATCGTTATACATTAACAGGGGATCCCCGGGCCCGGCTACCCGGCTAACTCCCATCGTTACTTTGCCCCACAACACTTCAATTTCTCAAAAACATTTTCATACATGCCTTAACATAATTTAAACTTTCATGATGCATGCGTTTCATAAAAATCATGCAACTTTAAAACCTTGACCCATCAATATATTCTAATTTTCTTAAAACATTACATACTTAAATACATAACATGATACATATAAAATTAAATGTATATTAATGGGCCTATGCATTATTTTCTCGGCCCGATCAAGGACTGGCTCAAGCGACTGGCCCACTACTTCTAAGCCCAAAGCCTCAACTCAAACTTAAAATCATACTAAGTCCAACTCATAATGGCCCAACAACTAAGAACAAACCCCTTTTTAAAAATCGTTTGAAGGGCTCGGCCCAATATCGTTAAAAACAGACTTAAAATTCATTAAAGTAATTATCGGCCCAAAATCCATAAATTTGGTAAAAATCCTAATTTAATAAAATTCCAGAAACTTAACATAAAATTTAACTTAAAATCGTTGACCCAAAAAAAATAATTTTGACTCGAACAAATTTTTAACTTAAAAGTTGACTTGACCCGGTAAAAACGACCCGGACTTTAAAAATAAAATAACCCGGCCCAAAAATAAAATAATTCGGACCCGACTTAAAATATTCGACTCGAGACTCGATGAACCGCCTCGATCCACTTGAACCAGCCGGTTCAACCGAACCAAACCGGCCCAAAACCCTAACTCAAACAAACCACACACTGCACACACACTGGACGGTGTGCGACAGACACACCACCGAAAAATAGTTCGTACGCCCTTCTCCGGCCACCACTGGCCGGAGCCCTGCCGTCTGGACCACCCCAAGGTCCAGGCGGTTCTAACCTGACCGGTCTTGGCCTCAGCCATGGCCCCTACTGGACGCACGACGGTTAACAACCGGACGCACAAAACACGCACAAACACGCACAAACACACACTGCACGGTGTGCGAAAATCAAGCCATTGGTTCGACCACAATTCCACCACTTCGAACCACGACCAGCCACTCCTAGGACCACCATGAACCACTTAACCATGAGCCAAGACCCCTCAAGCAGCCCATGAACCGAAGCCATGCAAAAAGGATCAAAACCGTGAGGTGCACATATGAGTACAAGCATGATCATGAACATAAACTTTGAGATCTGAAACATTCACATAAAATTCATGCATAATCTTTGTAAAAACAGTATATTATGATTTATATGGTGAGAAAAGAAAGAATATAACATGCCTTGGTTGATAGAGAAGAAAAATACGTGATACCGGGGCGGAGGACAATGGAGACGACCACACCTTGAGTTCCAATGGAGAAACTTGCAATTTTCAGCCACCAAGGAGAGTATGGAGTCTGAAGTTGGCTGATGAGAGGAGGGCTAGGGCAAATTTTCGAGTTTAGGTGGAGGGTGTGTGAAAAAATGGGCTAAAAAGCCCTTCCACCTTGTTTTATTTAAAAAAATATAAGTCCATCATTATACTAGCCCATCCCCTAATTAAAAAGGCTTAAAAACATTTAAATATCAGCCCCCAAGCCTTTAATTTTCGTAACATAAGGCCTCTCAATTTTAAAAGTGTCATAAAAGTCATAAAAATGGCCCGTATAGGCGAAAAACGGGTCCTCCTCGGTAACCGTGCATAAAATCTCATTTTCTTGGAGATTGTGCATAAAATAAAAATATTTTGCTTTAAAATATGTCTAAGTGCTAAAACATTAAAATATTTTCGATTTGGTCGACTCCGGACTCGTCCCCGCTTATCGGTCTCAAACCGTACCGTAAAGCGATAAGCACACGTAGAGCATAAAATCATCACATAAACACATACATGACATGAAAATCATATAATCATAAGGTTTTCCTCCTAGTCATGCATTCAATTCACGTAATTAGGATTTCCGGGCGTTACACGACGAGTCACCGGACAAGCCCAAAACTCATCACAGTCAATCCAAGCCTAAAAAGTATAATTTTACACATCTTAAACACGTTTACAAGCCATAAAAATTATGTTCGGATGCCTTTGGGGTGCTGCCATGACCTCAAAAATTTTAGCGCTACAAGCCGCCCCTCCTCAACTCCTAAACGTACCCGTTCGACTTCTAAATTTTTATATTCCCAACTTCCAGCCTATGGACTCGACCTAACACATTTTGTGAACAACCTAGGACCTCTCAAGGGTGTGTAAGTGTGCTGGTGGTGACACACACGTGATTACAACGCCAAGGGCAAGACGTCGCTGCTCGCACGTGCTCTCATGTGCTCTCATGTGTTTCCTTTCCCCCTTCCTCGCCTAACCAGCCTATATAGGTACACTCGGACCCCCGACCAGTAGGTATTAACTCTTTTAACACGGGACCAGCCACTAGACAGGACTCTCATAGCAGCTATACCACCATACTCACTCCCAAACCTCGTGCTCATGCACTTGGCTAAGGTGCAACGTGCAGCTCCTACCTTCTCAATGTTGGGGATCCGGATCCGCCCCCCGGCTAGGCAGCGGAAGAACAGAAAACAGATGCCGGGAGACGATCAATACGAAAAATTCAATAACAAACTACGACATTCATAGGATGTTTAGGTGACTACCTTGCTGGCACTTGTGCCTGGCTCCAACCGTAGTTACAATAACGTCGGCTCTTCTCGGTAGATTGCGGTAGATATCGCCAATCCGGTCCATGACCAGAAACGAGACTCCTTCGTCAGCCTGCACTAGAAGGACTGACGAGATCAGCACGAACGGATTCTCCTCGTCGAACTGGCCGGAAACAATTTTCCGGCGAAGACGGGCGGCGGCGCACGGCGGGCGGCGACGGCGGCGGCTTTTGGAGAGGGGAGGGGGCGGCGGCCAACCTAGGTTTAGGGTTAGGTTTAGAGTGTTAAGTGTATTGAAGTCTAGTCTTAACAACTCTATATTAAATAGAATTAAAGATGGACTTGGACCGGCCCAACGGGCCCGGGTCCAACGATGAACATTCAGTTCATCTCCACCAGAGTGTAGTGTAACTAGGTAAACACATTTACCTAAAATACTTCTAGTACTCTGGCCAGAGATTTATACACTATTATCATATAGCATAACGTTTCGAGTCGTGAGGACTAATCAGTACAACCAAGACCTCGGACTTATCCACTCGACAAATGGTAACCACTTGGAAAGTCCGAAGGAGGGTAGTTCGATAGATCACCAGGTCACTATCTATCTGCATGCTCAGAACATCACAATGTTCCCTAACAATGAAACATGGTACTTCGCATCGCAGATACTAGTCTCGAACTCGGGCGGCCTTATCCTCATTTTGACGGCCCAATCGACTAGGAACATGTTCAGAATATATAGCGACTATTAGATGTGTTTCATGATAGCCGTCATACCCACTATCACATCTAACATACGCTTAAGTGCATTCTAGGTCTTTACTCAACGCAATTGTAAATCATTACACACATAATGAAAGTAAAGAACGCCATATAAATAAATGCGAATATCATATATAAAGATTGTTTCATACAAGAGTCTATAAACCCACACGCCACAAGTTGGCTAGTTGGGCATCTACTCTAACACTCAACAAGGACCAGACTTGGTTGCCTAGAAGAGCAGCCTTATGACAGAATTCGTCCTCTCCTGATACACATGCTAGGACCCTCCTAAATTCCTGTTTAGACCAGCTAATCACAGCCCTCCCGACAACAGCCAAACCGCCCAAGAACCCTTCCACAACAGCCCCACACTCACACCACCAAATCTGATGTCTAGGTGTTACCTCCCACATACAGAACTGTCAACAACCTTACCAAGCCCTGCGTGACCCATCCTAGAACCATAGCAGCAACCCTGGACGTCCTAACAAAACAATAATTTTAAACTCATGCAGGTACAAGCAAAAGATTCAGCAACTACAAGAAAACATGCATGCTGCTACCATATGCTATTTTTCCGGGATAATTTTGTGCTTAAACATTCAATAAAACACCTATTATGATCTGATTGTGGCAGAAAAAAAGGAATTTGAACTTGCCTTTTGTTGTAAAGGTTGCGAATATACGTTATCGGAGGCGTCGGGATGAATCGGGAGGCGGATCGTTCAACTTCTTGCTTCCTACACCAAACGATTCTACCTGGTTTACTTTGGGGGGGGGATGACGGCTGTTCAAGGTGGGAAAATAAGTGGGATTCTGGTGGCAACGTGAAAGAGTAGTGATAGGATCAATATGGATCGAAAAACAACCTTAGGAGTTCAGAAGGGGGGGTTGAATGAACTCCTTAGTATTTTTAAATTTTCGAAACCTTAAAACGATTTTTACAAGCGCTTCGCTTAACTTAAATCTGTGTTACCAGATTAAATGTATCTCAGTCTAAATTCATATTTCTCGACTAACATATAATGTACGGAATGAAGTCGATCAATCTGTGAACAGTGTAAAGATAAATAAATGCAGTAAAGTAAAAGTTCAAGGTCGAGAGTTTGTTTATGGAAGTTCGGATATCAAATCCTACGTCTCCCCTTCTTCCTTTTCAGGAAGGTTCCACTAGAAGGCTTTGATGAGTACAGACACTGTAAACACCCAATCACCAAGCCTTGATCCAGGTAAACTCCTAGCAACTCCAATCAACCAGCAGACGCAGCTGCTGTTTACAACACTTAGAATTTTTCGAACTGCTTTAAACAGCCAGTTCGTTACAGACTCAATCTGAAAGATAACAATGAAATACAATGGTTTTGAGACTGTTAGGATAAAATTTATTAGTTTGGTGATAACAAAATAAGACAAGAATTTAACATGAGATCATTTTCAGTCGACGGAGTTTATTTCAGCAGTTGGACTATTCGTTGGAAATCAGTCGATGGTTTGATTTCAGCAGGTGTATTAGGTTCGAAAGCAAGCATTTGAGAATTAGCGTGTTTTGTTAAGGATTGCAAAACGACAGCGTTCGATGTAGTCAAAACGACAGCGTTCGAGTAAGTTGGAATGACGTCGTTGGAGTACACGTTTGAATCTCAGCAGTTGAACCAGTCAGGGTAATCAGCAAAAAGAGTCCTTGAGAGTAATCAGCAGTTGCATTAGAATATTTCGTTGAAGAATGCAAAACGACAGCGCTTAGATAAAGTTGAAACGACGGCGTTTTGGACTACCACTAGAATTCAGCCGATGGTGTTTACGCATAGCCAATCGCTAGTATTTCAGCAAATGCATTCTTTAAAGTAAATCAGCAGACAGTTGGTCACTTCAATAGTTAATATATTTCAGCAGATGGCTATAGTGAATATTAACCAACCGATGATACTTGATGAGAGAAAAACGATGTCGCTTGAATAATTTGATACGACAACGTTTTGCCCTCGCACCAGAAAATCAGTCGTTTGGTTTTACAAAGGACCAGTCGATGGAAAAACACACATGTGTCAGCAGTTGAATTCCTTCAAGTGTTTTTCCAGTCACAGTATCATTAACAACGATGATGGAGTTAGAGCTGGTTAACAAAAGAAATTCCAGGCGCAAGCATAAAGGAGATTCAAATACGATCGAATACTCAAAATGAAAAAGATCATCAGGATCGTACTATTGTCTGGAATTAAGGAGACAGCGTAGGTACTATTTTGGATAAATAGTACGATGTACAGAGGCCGCTCTCAAATGTTTGCATAGAAATGGTAAATCGACAAATTAGCTCTGGCACTGTGCAAACTTACCTTTTGGTGGAGCAGGAATTCCGGCGTACTATTTTGATAGAGATTCAAATGGGATTCTATCTTCCTTTGAATCATTTATGACCGTTGCAATCGAAGACTATAAATACTAGAAGCTGGATTGAAGAAACCATCCTCAACTCTCATTATCATTGCGGTCACGCTGTCAAAATACTCAGAGCTTTCTATCTGTTGAAAAAGCTCACAAGACTTGAAGAAAACTACTGTTGTTTTTCATAGACAAACCTTCGAGTCCATTCTCTGGTTCATCTTGTTGAATCGAGTTTCTTTGTTTTAGAAACCAGAGAATTTTACAGCACTCAGAAACTGTATTCATTGTCATATCTATTGAGTCTGTAACGAACTGGCTTTGTGAAGCAGTTCAAAAATATCATTTCGTTACTTGTAACCAGCAGCAACATCTGCGTGTGAAGTTAGTGAGTCTAGGAGTTCATACAAGTGCGGCTTGTGTGATTGGGTGTTTGTAGAAAGGCTACTTGCATCAAATCTTCTAGTGATACCTTCCGAGGAGGAAGAAGGGGAGACGTAGGACATTGAAGTCCGAATTTCCAGAAACAAATCCCTGAACTCTTATCTTTTACATTCAGCAATTTATTTACTGTTTATCTGTTCACAAATCGATTGGCCTCTTTCCGCACTATTTTTGTTGGCCAAGAGATTTGCATAAAACTGAGATCCTTAAGTTTGGTAACTCAAACTTAAGTTGAGCAGTTCTTGTAAAACAGTTTAAAAGAGTTTCGAAAATCTAAAATCGAAAGGAGTTCATTCAACCCCCCCCCTTCTGAACTCCTATACGCATATTGATCCTATTTCTGGGACCATCAATTGGTATCAGAGCCTGCGATCTCAGTTATTAAACAGTTATCTTTCGTGCTTTACTATATCTTAATATGTCGATCTCTAACAACAAGATTCTTTGTTTTCGAGGGAAGAGTATGATGACTGGAAGATTAGGATGCAAGCGCACCTAGCAGCTATGGATGATGACATGTGGTATGTCATCACAGAAGGACCGTTGAAAATAATGAAGCCCAATCTGGCGTTTGCTGTATCAAATGGAGAACCTCAGTTTCTTGAGAAATCTAGACACGAATATACCCATGATGACAAGAAAAAGGCGAACCTAGACAACGTGGCAAAGGACATACTATTCAAGACGCTGGACAAAGACAGGAACATGTTCAGCAAGATCAAGAACTGTCCTACTGCTAAAGATATATGGGAGAAGCTAACCCAGATATGTGAGGTAAGCGATGAAACGAAGGAGAACAAACTAACAGTCTCTCAACAGAAGTATGAGTCCATCAAGATGAAGGATGGAGAGACCATGACTGAGTTCGACGAAAGATTCAGTGCAATTGTCATAGAGTTGAACAGCCTTGGGAAAGAATACAGCAACAGAGAGTTGGCACTGAAAGTGATGAGAGCATTGCCCAAGGAGTGGGATGTGAAGACAATGGCGATGAGGGAGTCAAAGGATTTGAACAAGATGGAGCTTCATGATCTATTCGCAAATCTGAAGGCATATGAGTTTGAACTCGAAACAAGATCTGAAGTTCCATCTACTTCCCAACCAACCAAAGCATTAGCAGCAACCACAACCACTGAACAGTGCTCTCCTAGCACCAGCAAATCAGCAGATCAACTCAGTGACGACGTGATGTCCCTCTTCGTCAAGAAGTTTGGGAAATACTTGAGAAGATCTTTCAACCCTTCTACTTCTTTCAATAATGTTTATAAATCTGAAAAAGTCAGTACTGATTTGAAATGTTATAACTGTGATCGTCCAGGTCATTTTGCAGCTGATTGCAACAGACCCAGGAAGGATGACAAATACAGACGAGATGACAAGAAAGAAGAGCGATACAGGAGAGATGAGGAAGATGATGAAAGAACTGTCGAAAGATCTAAAGACAAATTCAAAGAAAGGTCGAAATACAGAAGGATGAAACCAAGAGGAGACAAATAACCCAGTCGAAAGCATGACCGCAAGGTGCTGGTTGCAGAGGAAAGCACCAAGAGCTGGGCGGATTCTGATTCAGACTCATCCAGCAGCAGTTCATCTTCAAGTGACAGTGAACAGGAGGAAGTTCATTGTCTCATGGCTGACCAAACAGATGACGACGAGGTATTTGACTTCTCCAATGTTGAATTTACACGAGAAGACATTGTCACTGCACTAAATGACATGGTCAAAGAGTACAGGAAGCTTTCTCACTCATTCGAGGAAGCTAAAGCTGAAAACATGAGTCTAAAAAGTAGTTCGATTGAATCAAGTTCTGATGAGCTTTACGATATTTACGGCTTGAAGACTGAGTTGAGTAAGCTAACAGCTGAGAATGATGAGTTGAAATATGAGACCAGTGAGCTCAAAGCTGAAATCGAAGTATTGAAGCAAGTAGTGAGCGCCTGGAATCGGTCTTCTAGATCTCTTCACAAACTGAACGAGAGTAAAAAACTAGCCAATGATAAGTCTGGTTTGGGATTCAATAGTAGTGAATTCAGTGAAGGAGAGACCAGTACTCAGTCACAGCAGGCCAATGACAAGTTCAAAACAAGGAACTTTGTCAAAGCCAGCGTGATATATGACTGCTTTGAGTCGATGAAATATGATGATTAGAACTCTCCAAAGTTGAGTGATAATGGAAAAGCTGGTATTGGCTTTTCAAAACCTGAGAGCTTCAAGCCTAACTGGCTAAAGAACAGACTGGACAAAGACAAAGCAAAAGCTGGTCAAAAACCGTTTGTTCCTAACCAGCCATGGCGTAGCTCAAAGAAGGTAAAATCTGGTTGGAAAAACACTCAGCCAAAGAGAGATTCATATGGTCAAAATGTGAAATCAAAACTCAAAAGATCTCACGGTAATTCTGCACAGACTTTTGTGGATCCACACACTGGAAAGACCGTAAGGATAATTCAAGTCTGGGTCCCGAAAGGGGTAATCCAATCTGGACCCAAGTAAAATTGGGTACCAAAAGCTGCTTGTTTGATTGTAGGATAACAGGTACAAAGCAGCTGAAACAACTTTGTGGTACCTGGATAGCGGATGTGCAAGACACATGACAGGAAATAGAAAGCTGAAACGTTCGGGGAACACCTACATCATCGACTGGTCAGAGCAGCTGGAGTCTGAACAATTGTGCCTTGCAGCTGGTTCTTCCAAGAGCTGGCTGTGGCACCAAAGAATGAATCACTTAAACTTCAAAACACTTGCCAAGTTGAGTGAACATGATATGGTTTCTGGTTTGCCAAAAATTAGTTTTTCTAAGGATAAGATTTGTGCAGCCTGTCAGCTGGGAAAACAAATAAAATCAACTTTCAAAACTAAAGGCGGAAAACGTTCTACCCGCTGCCTTGAGCTCTTGCATATGGATCTCTTTGGTCCTATTTCAATCACGCGCTTAGGGTGAACGTCTTACACCCTAGCAGTAGTTGATGATTTTTCAAAATATACATGGGTGTTATTTTTAAAAGCAAAATCTGAAACCGCCGACCAGCTGATAAAACTTTTAAAACATTTGCAAAATGACAAATCTTGTTCAGTCAACCGGATAAGAAGTGATCGCGGTACTGAATTTCTAAATTTTAAATTAACTTCTTATTTGGAAGATTTGGGAATAAAGCATGAGCTATCATGTCAGGCCTCGTGCTCACAACAGATAAACACATGCGGAAGCTATCAAAAAGTGGGTAAAATTTTCGTTTTTAGGCCCGACGGTTTTAAACGTATAATTTAAAATACAAAAATACTTAAAATAAGTTCTCAAATCATAAACATTCAACAACAAAGCATACATAAGTCCAACATGTGTCATATTCCCCTACGGGTACAACAACGCTAGGAACAAGGTCTCACCGAAAACCAGAACGTAGCTCTACCAAATCGACACAACACTCGAACGGCAGCAACTTCGCGTTCCTCGACTAGCCAATTATAGCTTCTAAAACTGGTATGAATTGGAAGAGCTTCTCAAGAGGAGTCCAACGCTACCTCGCACGAGCCAAAACAACCACCGAAACGACGGGAAATCGCCGGAAAAGCTCACGGCTGAACAGTGTTCTAGGGTTCGAAAGATAAGGAACGAAAGGCTAGAAATATATGCTAAGTATGGGAAAAGATATCACAATTCGAAGACCAAGTCTTCCTATAAATAGCACTAGCAACGACTGGAATCACTTCAAATAATCGACAAAACCAGTCGACGCAAACAATTTCCCAAACCAGCAGACGCAAGAACCAACAACTGATCTCACCAACAATCGCTAAAATAACTAACAGCTGGTTCTCCAAAACGGCGTCGCACCAACTTACTCAAACGACGTCGCATACTAAACCAGCAGCTGGGTATCCAGTCGCAAGACAAAACAACGCAACGCTTCTCTCTGCTGAATCCAGTCGCAACCTCAAAACGCAGCGTTGCAACTAATTCGAACGACGTCGCTCCACTGACGTCATCCAGTCGCTAGCTCTCGTGAAATACCAGCAGCAAGCAATAGCGTCGAAACTCACTCGTAGCTGGACTCCCAGTCGCAACAACGAAACGACGACGCATCCTCTTCGAGCTATAGGAAAGTTGACCCGCGTTGACATCTACATCTGCTGATCAACCAGCAGGAACTCACACGCGATCTACCAGCTGGTACCAGACGCAACATCCAAACGACGTCGCGCCAACTAATCTAAACGCAGTCGTTTTAGCCCTCAACGCAACTACGCTAAAGCATCTGCTGATCACAACAAACGCAACCAGATTTCATGCAAATGACGGAATTTCAAGAATATCGAGCTAAAACACGCTTCGACTGGTTTTGCCACCGACCAGCCGCTAGCTCTCATACCAGCTGACACGTCATCCAGCAGGTACCTCAAATATGCAAAAATACGAAATCTCCAGAATTGTTCAACACACGAAATGGAACCCGAAAATGCAACTCAAACACTCAAATAGAGATCTTAAACCAGCAGAACCTCTATTTAACGATTCATTCCAACGATAATTCTCAATTACAAATCCAGGTCTCACATTTCTCCCCCACTAAAAATGATTTCGTCCTCGAAATCAAACAACAGTTCTGAAAGCACAACACAGCAACTGAAACTCGAAGCAATAACAAGAAACTAAACAAAAAATCGCCCAACAAAATCTAAGAGCTCAAGATAACCAAGCAAACACTTTACAACAACTAAGGAGGGAAAACAGCAAAACTACAAGTTACTGGAAAATCTAGCTCAACAGCTACTCAAACAGATGCGGCCACTCGCGCTGCATCTTCTCTTCTAGCTCCCAAGTAGCTTCTTCCCTACCATGCTTGCTCCACTGCACCATCACCAACGGAATGGTGTTATTCCTCAACTGTTTCTCTTTTCTGCAAAGGGTATTCCTGATAGCTCAACGACTGATCTAGCTCTACCTCGTCAGTTCCAAGCACATGAGACGGATCTGGCTCGTACTTCCTCAACATGGAAACGTGAAAGACTTCATGCAGAGAAGATAATTCAGACGGAAACAACAAATGATATGCCAAAGGGCCAATCCTCTCGACAATCTCATACGGACCAACGTAACGAGGGGCTAACTTTCCCTTCCGTCCAAAGCGCATTACACTATGAAACGGAGAAACCTTGAGGAACACACGATCACCAACCTGAAACTCAAGAGGTCGACGCCTCTTATTCGCATAACTGGCTTGGCGATCCTGGGCAGCTTTCATCCGCTGTCTAATAAGATCTACGTGATCTTTCATCTGCTGCACAAAGTCAGGGGCAGATAGCTGCTTCTCCCCCACTTCTTCCCAACACACTGGCGATCTGCACTTGCGGCCATACAAAGCCTCGAAAGGCGCCATGCCAATCGTCACTTGGTAGCTGTTATTATACGAAAATTCAACCAAAGACAACGCGTCTTGCCAACTACCTCCAAAATCCAACACAACAGCATGCAACATATCCTCTTTCAACGAGAAGGTCATCCCATAGGGAATGAAATGTGCAGACTTAGACAAACGGTCTACAACTACCCAAACAGCATCGCACCCTCGGCTGGAACGAGGCAAATGCGTTACGAAATCCATCGCAATGTGCTCCCAATTCCATTGGGGCACCTCTAAACTTTGCAACAGACCACCGGGTCTCATCCTTTCGGCCTTTGCCATCTTCTTCAACGAGAAGGTCATACCATAGGGAATGAAGTGTGCAGACTTAGACAAACGGTCTACAACTACCCAAACAGCATCGCACCCTCGGCTGGAACGAGGCAAATGCGTTACGAAATCCATCGCAATGTGCTCCCAATTCCATTGGGGCACCTCTAAACTTTGCAACAGACCACCGGGTCTCATCCTTTCGGCCTTTACCATCTGGCAATTCAAACAACGAGCGACAAAATTAGCAACATCGCCCTTCAGGCCAGCCCACCAAAAGTGCGGCTTCAAAGCATGGTACATCTTCCGTGCACCAGGATGAACACTATGTCTGCTACAGTGCGCTTCTCGAAGGATCTCTTCCTTCAAATCAATCAAATTGGGCACAACCAACCTGCCCCAGAAACGCAAACAACCATCGAACGAGACAGAATAGTCCTCAAGCTCGCCAGCCCTGACATTCATCTTCAACTCGTGGATTGACGGATCGGTCCTCTGAGCTGCTCGAATGCTAGAAACAATCTGCGGTTCCACTTGGAAAGATGAAACCATCACACAATCCTCAGCCGGGTAGAATCTCCAACCCGTAGTGTTAAGATGCTCTTGATCCTTAGAGATGTACAACGACGCAAGCATCTCACTAGCCTTCCTGCTCAAAGCATCAGCTACTACGTTCGACTTCCCAGGCTGGTATTTAATCTCACAGTCAAAATCCTTAAGCAACTCCATCAACCTACGCTGTCTCATGTTCAAGTTAGGCTGCGAAAACAGATACTGCAAACTCTTGTGGTCGGAGTACACCACAAACTGCTCGCCATACAGGTAGTGACGCCAGATCTTTAACGCAAAGACCACCGCTGCTAACTCCAAATCATGAACTGGGTAACGAGTCTCGTGCGGTTTCAACTGCCGCGAGGCATACGCAATGACTCTACCATTCTGCATCAACACACAACCCAATCCATTTAGCGAAGGGTCAGAACAAACAACAAAACCACCTGTTTCGGCGGCAAAGCCAACACAGGCGCAGTAGTTAACTTCTCCTTGAGCAGTTGAAAAGCATTCTCACACTGCTCAGTCCAAACAAACCGCTTATCCTTCTGGTCAATTGGGTCATCGGCTTAGCTATAGAAGAAAACCCCTCAATGAAACGACGATAATAGCCAGCCAGACCTAAGAAACTGCGAATCTTAGACACATTTCTCGGTCGCTCCCAGTTCAACACCTCATCAACTTTACTGGGATCCACAGAAATGCCATCCGCTGAAATTACATGGCCCAGAAATACAACGCGTTGCAACCAGAACTCGCACTTGGAAAACTTCGCATACAAATGCTGCTCTCTCAACCTCAGAAGAACCATCTCCAAGTGCTCCTTGTTCTCCCTCGGAGTCTTCGAGTAAACTAAGATGTCGTCAATAAAAACAATCACAAACTGATCTATGAACTCTCGGAAAACACGGTTCATCAGATCCATGAAGACTGCAGGAGCGTTTGTCAACCCAAACGGCATCACCAAAAACTCAAAATGTCCATACCTCGTACGAAACGCAGTCTTCGCGACATCTTGGTCCCTTACTCTGAGCTGATGGTACCCGGAACGAAGATCAATCTTAGAATACACCGCAGAACCTTACAACTGATCAAACAGATCATCAATTATCGGCAACGGGTACTTATTCTTCACAGTGGCTTTATTCAACTGACGAAAATCAATGCACATCCGCATTGAGCCATCCTTCTTCTTTACAAACAAAATGGGCGCTCCCCACGGTGACATACTAGGGCGGATGAAACCCTTCTCCAGCAAGTCATCTAACTGAACCTTGAGTTCTCTCAACTCCGCAGGCGCTAGACGATACGGGGCACGAGAAATCGGAGCTGTGCCTGGCACCAACTCTATGCTGAAGTCTATCTCCCGCCTCGGAGGAAAACCAGGAATCTCCTCCGGAAACACATCAGGAAATTGTCGCACCACAGGAACGTCACTAAGCTGAACACTAGAAGAAGAAGACGCATCCAAAGCGTAAATCATAAAGCCAGCATTCCCCAAGGACAGCAAGCTAAACATCTCCATCACGGAGACCAACGGAATCTTCGATCTTGAGTCCTGGCCGTAGAAGTCCCACTTCTCACCAGACAAAGGCCTAAAGCGCACAATCCCATGGAAGCAATCCACAGAGGCCCTGTAGTTGGACAGCACATCCATCCCAACTATACAATCGAAATCCCAAAGCATCAAACGGATCAAATTCGCTAACAAGGCATGCTCACCAAACCGTAGCACACCATCCAACAAAATCTCTTGCGAGAACAGGTTCACACCACCGGGGGTAGAAACAGAAACAACATCACGCAAAGCGATGGTACACAATCCATGCTCAACAACAAACGAATCAGAAATAAACGAATGCGATGCATCGGTGTCAAACAACACGCGAGCAGGAAAGTCAAAACAAGACATGTACCTCCAATCACCCGGCTCGGTGTCTCCTCGGCCTGCTCTCTCGTGAAGGCGTTAACCTGAGCCTGCTGAGGTCCTGGAAAGAAAGGTTGAGACGACTGCCCAAAACGCGAAGGGCCAGGCTGCTGAAACGGCCTAAATGGAGCCTCACCAAAACGGGGTTGCTGAAACTGCTGCGAATGGCCCCTAGATTGACCCCCACGACCCTGAGGCTGGGCCGTGGTCTGCTGTGCTCCAGCTGTCGGGCACACTCTCGTAAAGTGCCCATACTTACCACAAAGGTTGCAGGAACCCTGCACACCAACACACTGCGTGGAAGAATGCTTTCCACCGCAAAAACCACAAAACTCCGCCCGAGAGCCGCTGCTACTCGAACTGCCAGAACCAGAAGACCCTGAACCGGACTTCTTCTTGAATTGCTGACCGTGGGGTCGAAACCTCTGACGGCCAGGCTGCTGAGATACCTGCTGCTGCTGCTGCTGAGGAAAATGCACGGACTGAGAACTCTGGGACAACTGAGCTCCCTGACCAGCGGGCCTACAACCCTGCACCGCTTGCGCCACCTGCGCCCTGCGCGCACTACGGCTCTTCATGCCCTCCTCGATGTGGATGGCAGTATCCACGGCCTCAGCATAAGACTTGGGCTTGCTTGTCAACACGATCTGGTACAGATCCCCATTCAAGCCCTCCACAAACCTGGTGCTCTTGGCCCTCTCCCGGCCAGCAACATGTGAAACATACGCCAACAAAGCAGAAAACTTGCGAGCGTACTCGCGCACAGACAACGAACCTTGCTCCAAAAACTCGAACTCCCGCTCACGGGCAGCTACATAGGAGTCGGGGACATACTCCTGCCTGAAGACCTGATAGAAAGTGTCCCAATTAATGCCAACACCAGTCTCCAGCAAGGTACTAGACGTACCTCTCCACCAACGTTCTGCGGACTTCCTCAACAGTAGGGTCACCAACCTCAACCGGAGATCGTCGTCATACTGGGCTCGATCAAACAGATGTATGACGCTATGGAGCCAAGAATCCGTGTCCTCACTCGACTCATCACCATTGAAGATAGGAGGACTCATCCTCTGAAACCAAGCTATGACCACATCCATTCTCTCTACCGGAGCCGGCGGAGCTGCAGCCTCCTCCTCTCCACTACTCTCAAGAGTATGACTAGGCGCACTAGACTGATCCTCATTCTGTCCTCCTGATTCCTGGAAGAGACCCCTACTACGACCACGACGTCTAGGCGGAATCTAAAACACTCAACAGGATAAGGAAAACAGAACAGATAAAGCAAAGAAAGCATATAACACAACATATGCAGCACGTAGTCACATAAGTCAAGCACATG
>KQ997570.1:172857-188974 GCA_001598015.1 Dorcoceras hygrometricum | reverse complement strand
TTACAACCAGCAGCAATGGATACGTCACGCCTACGTCATCATATCTATCGACAGCTCTTGCGAATAGTTCTCAAACCATCTGCTGAACTCTTTTCACAAGCGCATCTGCTGAAACTAATAGTCAACGTTCCAAAATGTTGACTAACACGCGTCACTTCCTCGCTCAATCTCACGCTACGCGCGATGTCTGCCAGCAGCAACTTCAATTCGCACCAAGCCAGCAGATCTTCATGCGTCACGCCGATGTCACCATATCTGCTGATTCCAATTCCACCAGCAGGAGCTACAGTAACTTTGACCAGCATTGACTTCACCAAAAATCGATATTTCCAACTCTTAAACTAGCGCTGCGACGGATATTTCAGCAGGACTTCATTTCTTTCGCAAAATCCTCAAAATACTCGTGATTAATCCCAAATCAAACCAATTAATCACTAATCTAAATTCTCAATCCTCACACGATATCTTAGGGTACTCTAAGATTAAATTCGAACATGTTAAGTATTTGAGGACAGTGCTTCAAATTTTAAAGAATAAACAGCTGCTCGCTAAGTTGAGTAAATGTGACTTCTGGTGGGAGAAGGTAGCCTTCATAGGTCACATTATGTTTAAAGATGAATTAGAACTAGTACCCAGCAGTAGCAAGTCAATTTTAGCAGGTCTCTCATTAAGGTTAAAATTGATAGACCAAATTCGTTAGGGTCAGCCGAGAGATGAGCAACCTTAGAAGTAGGTTGTGCAAAATAGGTAAAGAGGCAGTGGCCTCTACTTCTCAGGAGGAGTAATCAGATATCAAGGAAGGATCTGGGTGCCTAAATCGACACCTTGAGATCAGATCTCTTGAAAGAAGCCCTCTGCAATCGTGAGTGTAGGACACCTCTTCACTAGGGTGAAGTTAGTGACGGAGCTGGTATAGGACCAGATGTAGTGGAGCAAGTAGCATCAGCTGTTAGAAAGATATGAGAAAGAATGAAAGCTGCTCTACGCAGATAATAGAAGAAGAGAACTGAATTTTAAAATTTGGCGATCATGTATTCTTAAGAGTTGCTCCAATGAAGGGAGTAATGTGATTTGGAAAGAAAGGAAAGTTAAGTCCTAGATATATTGGACCAAATGAGATTGTAAGAAAGAGTAGGAACGTTTGCTAATTGCTTAGCGTTGCCACACAGCTGTCAGCTGTGCATAGCGAGCGTTTTTCATGTATTAAGTCTTGGAGGAATATATTCCCAACCCATCTCACGTAATTAAGTCATAAACCTATTCAGTTAGCACCAGATTTAAGTTATGAAGAAAGACTCGAGAGGATTCTTTTTCGAGAAAATAGAAAGATGAAAGACCGTAGTATTCTTATAGTTAAGATACATTGGTTCAATTAATCTGAACGAGAAGTTACGTGGAAACAGAAGCTGATATGATATCCGTTACCCATAATTATGTGATAAGTAAATTTCGTGGACGAAATTTCAATAAGGAGGGTAGAGTTGTAACGCCCCAAAATCCATAGGACCACATTTATGCATTTTATTAATTTCATGGGCCAAATTGGCAATTTTAAATGCTATGTATTTGCTGATTTATTGATGTTAGCAAGTAGGATGCGCTGCGGCTGGTACCAGCAGACGACTCCAAAGAGTGATGCACGAGCTGGTTCTAAAGCGATCGAAAAATATTTTAAGGAGGTGAAATGATTTCTTTTGGAAAAGGTTTGGTGTTTTACAAATTAAAATGATATGAAGGGAATTTTACTAAACTTTAGAAGTGTGTCATGCTTGATATTACAAGTATCTTGCCACTAATCCCTTCAGTATTTAAACCTGTTTTTGAAGAAAGATTTTTATCATTTTCAAAGAAATCCTCCTGTGTTCTTCAAAGTTATTTGCAGAGAAGTTCGTGTATTGCTCAAGCGGAACAATTCTGCAGGGATCAGCTGCTGTTGCAAAGCTACGTTTAAGGCAAGTAAAAGCTGTTTCTTGACTCACCATTTAAAGCATATATTCATGTTTCTGAGTCTTCTTGCCTATATGTTATTGTAAGTTTAGAAGTTCATGTTTTAAGATGTTTTAAACATGAAAAAGGAAAGGAAAGATGGGTTCAAAATGGTGTTTTGAAATGATATTGATGCTTCCAAAATGTTTTCCAGAAAGTTATGAATGTTTCAAAGAACTGAGGATTCGAGTTCATTCACAGAACGATTATGAATGTTCTTCAGTTTAAGAGTTGTAATATCAAGATTTGATAACGGTGTAATCGGTAGTTGCTGGTTGAATCATTATAAAGTATGGTTTGATAGGCAACGGCTGATGGCATAGTTGTTGTTTTGATGTTACAAATGTCTAGTTATGTTCCAGCAGCTGTATCTCCTTGTTAAGATTCAGCAGCTGCATTGTTATAATGTTTACGAATGTTCTTCCTTTTTGTTGTAATGTCGGGATTTGATGATTGTGTAATCAGTAGTTGCTAGTTGAATCAGTATAAAGTCTGGTTTAATAGGCGACGGCTGGTAGCGCGATCATTGTTTCGATATTACAAGTGTCTTTCGTAAATTCCAGCAGATGCACTGTTCATCAACAGGTGCATCTTTCCCTTGTTAAAATCAGCAGTTGCACTTCTTTGTTGAAAATCAGCAGCTGCATTGTTATCGTAAAAACCAGCAGTTGCATTTCCTTTGTTAGATTTTAGCTGTCGCATTGTTTGAGTTCAGTAGTTGCGACCAGCAGTCGCACTATTTCATGTTCAGCTGTTGCATATTTTATTGTTCATCAGCTGATAGTTTGTTTATCAGCTGATAGTTTGTTCATCAGCAGTTTCATTGTTTTCATAAAATCAGCAGATGCACTGTACATCAGCAGGTGTATTCTTATTGAAATATTTCAGTCGTTGTATTTCTTTCGTAAATTCCAGCTGGTACACTGTTCACCAGCAGGTGCATTTCTTTTGCTAAAACCAGCAGGTGTATTTTTTTGTTAACACCAGCAGGTGCATTCCATTGTGATAGTTCAGCAGTTGCTTTATTCGTTTCTAAGTAATGTTCATTTCAGCTGGTATTAGTCCTGCGACTGGTACTATTCATTTATATATACGTGTTAGCGCTTTTTTTTGCAACTGGTTGATTAGCGTATTCCTTGCGACTGATCGATGCGCTAACGACGTCGTTTCTTTAAGTTATAAAATATCAGCAGGTAGTTTTGTCATCCTATCTGTTATTTACTTCAACGACATCGTTTCATTTAAATACGATTGTCTTAGTAAGAGATCTTGCAGCTGGTTTCTGTTTATTCCAGCTGGTTCATTTTAGCGATATTTGTGAACAGCAGAGATCTGTTTTGTTTCATAAGTGCTGTTCCATTCTCTTGCGACTGGTTTTCTTTTCACCAGTTTCATTTCAACGATATGTTTCCAAAGTTGAATTCGATTCTCAGTAAAGTTTTAAAATGGGAAGCAAATGTTTAAAATGATGGAACCCTATGATTTACAGAAATTTCAAGGAATGTTTAAAGAAAAGATTGTTAAGGAACAAAAGCTATTTTAAGATTATGGCATAGATAGTTGACGGTCACCAAGGAGAAGGGTGAGCAGTTGTCTGATGTCGACTGCCCTTTCATAACGAGCTATATGCTAAAACTGATATCGGAAGTCATTTTGATCAAAGTGCAACACGGACCACATAGAACTTATATGCCATGATCAACTGAAAATGATATTGAAATTATTAACAATAAGAAGCTGGGCTATCATCCCCTGTTTCTGCCATTGAATGTTTATTGAACTGTTTACGAAAATGATATTGTTCATTGAAGTTCCTTAACATATGTATTGAACAGATGTCCACCTGTATATTTGAATTGTTATTACCCAGGTTTTTACTTGCTGAGCCTCTAGGATCACTAGCTTTTAAAATGGTGCAGGTGCGACAACTGATGGAAGAACAGCAGGTGAAACTTGAAACCAGCGGCTGGGTGGTTGTGTTTATCAAGGGGCAAACGTAATCCGTGTCTAGGATAATGTTGTTTTATCTTTTGTAGGATCTGTATTAGATCAGTTGCAACGATTGTATATTTACATAGAATAGCAGCTGGTTGTAAATCGCAATTGCAAAGTTATATAACATACTCTGTTTTCCGCAAACAAGTTTCAGCAGTTAGCGCCGTAATTAGTATTGTGTCAGTGTCTGGTTTGTGTTTCGAGTTTTCTTTCAAGTTATAGGAGATACAGCCTATAGCGAATGAACTTTTAGCCTTCTTTTATTCAAAAATTTTTATTCACCCCAATTCTCGTGGCCCCGTTGGGTTCGGGCGTCACAAGTTCATTCAACCCCCCCCCCCTTCTGAACTCCTATACGCATATTGATCCTATTTTTGGGACCATCAGAGACTGTAAATCTTCTGGTTTCTATACTATGAAACTTGATTTACAAAAGTGAACCAGAAGAAGATATCTCGAAGATTAAACTATTAAGAACAACTAAGAAACTGTTCTTCGAGATTGAAAGCACTGGAAGTTCAAATAATTTTCGCAGTGTAGATTTCCAGTGACCGTGTGAGCTTTTGAAAGATAGCGTCAAAATGGGTAATAAGCTCGAGAACGATGAAGACGTAGAATAGGCGAGTATAGGAGAATTAGCAGAGGGCTTCTCAATTTGAATTCTTCAGCCTTTTATACCCTTTGATCTCAACGGTCATTAAATTTCGCCTAAGGAAACAAAATCCCTTTTTGAATATATGTTCATCGTACAACCGTATATCCTGCTCCACCAAATGGTAATCTGCGCTTCATCAGGGCCAATTTTTCGTATATCCATATTTGAGCAAACGTCGTATAACGTCCTCTGTATACTGCGTACAATCGCCCAAAATAGCTCTGACATTGTCTCCTTAATTCCAGGCATTTGTACGATTCAATCGTGATCATTGATTCTTTCCAATTTAAACATATGATCTCGTTTGAAGCTGTTCGTTCCTTACGCCTGAAAGTTCTTTCTGTTAAAGCATTTCTTTATGCCTTGCAATAAGTCGCTATCTCGCCGCTGCTTGTGTATTCATAGCTGTCACAACTGAATATATAGAGATAACTGTGTACTTGTAACATCTGAATGCAACAACTGAATGCATACTGATATTGTTTCAATATCTGAAAGCTCTGTTATACAAATAGCCCAAAATCTGAGTTTATCACTTCTGATGTCAAAGAAACTTCATCCCAAAAACTGAATACATTCACTTATGAGGTACTGAGATCTGAGATAACTGAATAGATATTGTCCACAATTGAAATACTCGAAACTGAAACAATAATCTGTTACTCAAGTCTGAATACACTTCGCTTCTAAATACCAGATTTCTCACTGTAGCTTCAAGTCTGAATACCTGTTCCCGAATGTTCAACTCAGAAGTCAATGCTTAGCACAGAATATTTCGAGACTTAGAAATCTTTAATCCACTTATATGACGTCACGAATTCTGAACTCTTCAATACACTGAGATGATGTCACGACTTCTGAAAACTACAAAATGCTAGGATGACGTCATGACTTCTGAAATCTTCTGCGAAGGCTTAAGATCATTTCTTGGTCTTATTTTGTTATCACCAAAACTAATAAATTTTATCTTAACAATTTTCCCTTTTTTGGTGATGACAAAACTTAGCAGCCTTACGACTTAATAAGATATAAGCAATAAAACTCAAAGTTGTGCTGAAATTTTATAAATCTCATTAGCTGAACAATGTACAAAAGATTTGTACAAAAACTGAACAATCTTAAAACTGATTCTTTCCATACAGCCACCATTCAGCATTCTGTGATGACAAAACTTAGCAGCCTTACGACTTAATAAGATATAAGCATAAAAACTCAAAGTTGTGCTGAAAATTTTATAAATCTCATTAGCTGAACAATGTACAAAAGATTTGTACAAAAACTGAACAATCTTAAAACTGATTCTTTCCATACAGCCACCATTCAGCATTCTTCTTATAAGGTCCATAAGTTCCACCACCAGTACCAGATCCACTACCACCACCACTGCTCGATCGTCTTTTTGAAGAACCACTTCTATCATCTCTTCTACCACTTCCACCAGAACCACTACCTCTGCTCGCACTTCCCCCACTTGATCTATTCTGATCATATGGAGGTGGCTGAGGTCGGCGGCTGCTGCTCTCTTCCCCCTTTTTGTCATTACCACCACGATTGATGTAATCAACAAGTTCGCCCAAGTGTATGGTAAGACTATTATAGTTCTCCTATACCTATGCACGGAATCCAGTAACTGATGGAAGAAACATCCTTAGTGTCCTGAACATCCTTTTGAACATCAGTTAAGCATGTGGCCACGGCCGCCACCTGAGTACTGATCCGCTTCTGAGATGCAAGAAAATTCAGCGACAGGAGGGTCTTTTGATCGTGAATCTCTTGGCGAATACTGTTAAGTAGCACCCTATAGGCCCTGTCATGTTGATCAAAACGGTCTGAAAACTGCTTCTCAAGGTCTCGAATATGGTTCAGAAGTACGTCCTTGAGTTTATCCATATCATCCTTTCGCCTGATTTGCTCAAATTTAACTTGATCAATCGACGCGCGTAGTTGAGCAAAAGATGCTGTGATGTCTGTTGTAGTAGGAGTGGCAGTAGAAGGCAAGATAAGCTGGTCATTAGCTGAGTCTTCTTCCGTAGGAATGTCATTTGCATTGAAGTGCAAAGAAGAATCAGCGGAGGTAGGTGGAGAATCTGGATGTTGATCTATATCCATCTGTACAATCGGATCCTCCTGTGTACTGGTGTCTGTTAGAAGAAAAACTGGTGTTCTCTGTACAACGGTATCAAGAATATTAGCATCCCTCAAAACTGGTCTGTCAGGAATGAGGACTGAAAGAAAATTGCTGATATCAACTGTTTGTAGACCCCCAAATAAGCAGTATCTAACAAAAGCTGTGCAAAGTTGGGACCATCCCCAAGACATGACAGTCGGCCTTCGAAAACAAAAATCTTGAGCGGGTTCAACAACAGTTAGAGCTCGGCAAAAATTGAGAGAACCTACTGGCAGAAGTGTTCCAGAAACAAAAATTTATGCAGCTTCTAGACAGACATCTGCCCATCTCTTCTTGAGTAGTTTAAAGAATTCACTAACAGTGGGAAGAGTATCTACATAAGACAATTGCGGCAAAACTTCATAACAAACAACTTGTAATGGGCAACGGCTTCCAGTAGTCAGCACATGGCTCAATCAAGTGGGAAGAGTATCTACATAAGACAATTGCGGCAAAACTTCATAACAAACAACTTGTATGGGCAACGGCTTCCAGTAGTCAGCACATGGCTCAATCACCCAAGAGTCATTGACACGGACCATTGTCCTTATCCAGCAAGAAGATTTTGTGTTTGTGTTTTATCGGGCGATGACAGCGCCACGATCACGACTCTTCCCTTCAAAAATTTTAGAGCAGCACGTCTTTTCCCACCTAAGACCGTGTGCCTGTATCTGCGCCTTTATCTCTTCTAACACAAACAAATGAAGGTCAGACAGTTTGTCCAAAACTTGGAGATCTATAGCCGAAGAAGGTGTACCAGAGACAAAATTTGATTTATGAGTCTCAAAAAACTTCCTAAGAAGCAACTCTCTGTACTTGGTAAGAATATACGTGCTCCTGTGAAGTGCAACCTTGGTTGAGTCAGTTTCAGCCCAAGTCAAAACTAGTTCTTCCTTGGCATAGATCTCTTCCAACTTCAGGGCAGCCAACTTCTTAAAATTGAAAGAATTGAAAATCTATCGACTTCATCAATGACTTGTTCGTGCAAATTTACAAGTAAATCGATATCTGCAAAAATTAAGGAAAAAATTTCTTTGGTCAGGTTCCCTTTTATTGGATCCTTTTCGTGAAGGGGCGCCTTCCCCTTCTCAGCAGAAGAAATCTTAGGAAGACTGGCCTTGTACCAGCCCCTTCATTGACAACCCTGAATTGAATACTCTTGCCCAACTGAATTTTTGTTACTTCCCCAGTGGTTGAACGTAATGAGCAACCAGTTGGAATTGTTGACAAAATTTCCTCAAGAGTCATAGACTCATCATCAGTTCTTCTCTCTACATAGGGATCATTTTCCGCACCAATCATGCGATCTGCTTCACTGGTAACCAACTGAAAATCACCAGAAATAAAATCATCAGAAGTCTGTATCGTTGGTCCTCCAACATCTGTTTCATCTGTATCTCCCATATCGGTCTCCAATTGTGCGGTATCTTCAAGAATCTGCTGGATAATGAAATCCACATCATCCCCAGACGTCTCTTTTTCTTTCTCCACAAAGGTCGCCACAGTTGGTTCGTTCACCACAACATCAGCAGTTGGTTCTTCTCTTTGTTTTTCAACATCTGTCTCTTCCCCACAATCTCATCATCAGATCCTGCTGGCAATATCAACTTCCTCTTAGGCGCTTTTATTTTGGGCTTAGGGGGTGCAGCGGTGATAGGTTTAATAACTTGAAGTGGTACAACCTCCTGTGCCACTGAAACTAGCTCCAGGTTTTCGTTTGAAGGAGCTGCTTTCCCCTTCAAAGTCCACTTTTTCCTCACAACCAGTTCAGCCGCAGCAGTAGCAGGCCTCTTCTTGGATGCAGCCCTTTTTACGGGTGTCTTCTTTCACCCGGGATACATCCTCCACATCCTCCACATCCTCAACAGAAATCTTTTCGTTGATAGAAATATACCTGCCAACAGTTCAGGCAGTCAAAATTTTTAGAGGTGGGAACTCCTTGGAATCTCCCAAATCCAAGTTTGGTACGTTCTTCAACAGAATACAAATTTGGACAGCTTAGCCCCTGGCTTGCCTAGACCCAGGCAAGAAATATACCTGCCAACAGTTCAGGCAGTCAAAATTTTTAGAGGTGGGAACTCCTTGGAATCTCCCAAATCCAAGTTTGGTACGTTCTTCAACAGAATACAAATTTGGACAGCTTAGCCCCTGGCTTGCCTAGACCCAGGCATCACCATGTCTGTGAAAATGTTAAACAACAGCCAGCCCCAATTGAATTTAACTCCTCCATTGATAGCGGTCATCATTAGGAAACGCTCATGAGTAACAGCGTCGAACGACCCGACTTTCACAGTTACTGATTTCGCCAAAATATCACTTAGTAGCCTGAACTCAATCTTCAATTCCTGCTTCTTGCAGGAAGTTGTCAACTACTCACCAGTAAACAAAAACTCAGTTCTTGCATCAAAAACTAAATCCTTCCGTACCTCATTCATGTCTGTCAAGCCTTCCACCGGCAACTGAAAAGTCCGTGCAAAAACTTCCTCGGATATTTCCACTGATTTCCCTTGAACTGTACTGGTAACTCTACCATCCCTTACAGAAGCATTTTGATAAAACTCGACCAGAGCGATTTCAAAAATGTCAGACATACAGCCCAGAAAACCATTAAGACCAGAAGCTACTAGGGCTTCGAACATAGCTACCATTCCTGCGTTGTCCATGGCAAGGACAGAGGCAAAATGGACTTGGTTGGTGTTGCTAATAAGTGAGGATGCCATTTCAGATAGTTGGTTGAAGAAGAGTTACGACTGAAAAGTATCTGCAACAAGAACACAGAGAGCAAAACACAAGAATACCTGAGAATAGATATGCGCAAGGTAAGTGATAGAATAAAATTAAATGCCGTAAATATAAACAAGAATGCGAAAAGGTACTAGAGAGAGAAAATATAGATGTGACGTTACGCATGATGACAACCACGTGTCAATCATCCGATGGCGCGATCAATTTTAGAAATGATTTTGAAAAGATTTTGACAATATCGCGAAATAGTTTTAAAGGAATTTTAAAAGGATTTTGAATTGTAACCGCGAGGGTGAAAGGTAAAAGATAACTGGCGCCAAGTGGTTAACACGTCACAACCGTAAGATTTGTTTAATGTATCAGCAGGGGTGTTGCGAGATCTGTTCATGGATAAGTATAAACTGTGTATACATGACATCTGAGTGTATCCAGATCTTCACATATTCAGTTGACTCAGCACTTATTAATTCAGATTCTCTCGTTCCCCCTAAAGCTGAGATTTTCCAAGTCTGATATTTTATCAAACCTGAATTCCACGATGTTTCCCCTGAACAGTAGACTCATATTTGACAAACCCAGAAGATGTTCTACCTGCAAATTGTTAGTGCAATGACAATCAAGGCAGTTCTAAGAAACCCAATAGATTTCTAAAATAAGAAAACTTAGCGTCTGGCAGGGGCTTTGTGAAGATGTCAGCTACTTGCTGCTCAGTCGACACATACTCCAGCTTGACGTCCTTCTTGAGTACATGATCTCTTATGAAATGATGCCTGATGTCGATGTGCTTCGTTCTTGAATGCAGTACAGGATTTTGAGTAATCGCGATGGCACTGGTGTTGTCACAGAGAATAGGCGCTTCAGAAGCATCAATGCCATAGTCCTTAAGCTGGTGTTGTATCCATAAGATCTGAGCACAGCAACTTCCAGTCGCTAAGTACTCTGTTTCAGCTGTGGACGTTGCAATAGAAGTCTGCTTCTTACTGAACCAGGAAATCAATTGATCTCCTAAGAATTGACAAGTACCACTGGTTCTTTTACGATCAACTCTACATCCTGCATAGTCTCCATCACTATAACCGATTAGTTGAAAGCCTGAGTCTTTGGGATACCAAAGACCCACATTGAAAGTCCTTTTAAATATTTCAAGATCCGTTTTACAGCATTATAATGTGATTGCTTTGGCTCCACTTGGAATCTAGCACACATACATACATCAAACATGATGTCTGGTCTGCTAGTAGTCAAGTAAACCAGGGAGCCAATTATACCACGATATAATGATACCTCAATGGCAGTACCAGCTTCGGCTTTGTCCAGCTTGATTGATGAGATCATTGGGGTCGCAGCTGCTGAACAGTTGTCCATGCCAAATTTATTCAGCAATTATTTTGTATACTTGGCTTGATTAATGAAAATTTCATTATCCAGCTGTCAAACTTGCAAGCCCGGAAAGAACGTTAGCTCGCCCATCATGCTCATCTCAAATTTATCTTGCATTAGCTTAGAAAACTTTTGACATAGCTTGGGATTAGTTGACCCAAATATTATATCATCAACGTAAATCTGAACTAACAGAACATGATCACCTTTGACAAATTTAAATAGATTCTTATCCACTGTGCCTATTGTGAAATCATGATCAACTAGGAATTTAAACAGTGTATCATACCAAGCTCTGGGTGCTTGCTTCAACCCAAACAAATCTTTATCCAATTTATAAACATAATCTGGATATGTATGATTTACGAAGACAGGAGGTTGTGCAACATACACTTCCTCTGTTAGGATGCCATTAAGAAATGCACTCTTAACATCCATTTGAAATACTTTAAAATCTTTGAATGCAGCGTATGCTAAGAACATGCGAATAGCTTCTAATCTAGCTACTGGTGCGAAGGTTTCATCAAAATCTATTCCTTCAGTTTGCCTAAATCCTTGAGATACTAGTCTAGCTTTGTTTCTTGTTACTATTCCATCTTCATTCAGTTTGTTCCTAAAGTCCCATCGAGTTCCTATAACTGAATGTTTTGAAGGTCTAGGTACAAGTTGACATACGTTATTTCTCTTAAACTGATTAAGTTCTTCTTGCATTGCATCTACCCAGCTTGGGTCTGCTAAGGCTTCATCTATTTGCTTAGGTTCTATATGCGATATGAAAGCTGAGTCAAAATGATCATGCATAAGCTGGATTCCTGTGCGAACAGGAGATTCGATGTTACCTATGACCTGATTGGGTGGATGATTTCTATTCCACCGAAGATCAAGTCCAATTGGGTTTGCTCCTTGTTCTGCTTGGATGTCTTGCTGGATAGCCACATCTGGATTGTTCGATGTCAATTGATGGTTCGCGTTCGCATCTTGTGCATCAGATGTTGGTTGTTGTGTGGCGGGATCTGTTTGTGCAACATCTGTTTGAGCAAAATCTGTTTGGACATCTTGTGCATTCGTCGCTTCAGCTCCAGCAGCAGGCACACTTGGAGAGATCTGATCCTACGTTGAGTCAACGTTAGTTAAATCGATGACTACTGGATTACCTGTCAGATCTTGTTGAGCATTGTTGTGCGGTGTGTCCAGCTCTGGTTGTATTTCTGCTGAATGTATTTGTTGTGCCACGTCATCATCTGAGTCATCAATGCTGGATGATTCAAGACGTGTACATAAATCGTTGAGGCTCGCAGCTGAGTTGGATCTAAAGCTTGTTTCATCAAAGACAACGTGTGCTCATTCTATTGTTGAAAACTCGATAAGCTTTACTCACTGCTGAATAACCTAGAAAAATACATGCATCAGATTTTGCATCAAAAGCTGTTAGGTGCTTTTTACCATTATTATGAATGAAACATCTACACCCGAACACCTGAATAACCTGAAAAATACATGCATCAGATTTTGCATCAAAAGCTGTTAGGTGCTTTTTACCATTATTATGAATGAAACATCTACACCCGAACACCCTGAAATATGAAATATCAGGTTTCTTGCCACTCCAGATCTCATATGGGGTTTATCATGCAACTTGTTAATCATAGATCTGTTCTGAGTGTAGCAAGCTGTATTGACTGCTTCTGCCCAAAATTTTTGTGAAATGCCAGAATAAGCAATCATAGATCTAGCAGTTTCTTTTAAAGTGTGATTTCTCCTCTCAACCAGCCCGTTATGTTGAGGAGTTCTAGCTGCAGAAAGCTCATGCTTTATCCCTATGTCATCCAGATAAGAAGATAATTTTTTATTTTAAAACTCGGTACCACGATCACTTCTTATCCTGTTGACTGTACAAGATCTGTCATTTTGTATACGTTTTAAAAGCCGAATGAGTTGGTCAGCGGTATCAGATTTTGCTTTTAAAAATAGCACCCAAATGAATTTTGTAAAATCATCAACAAAAACTAGGATGTAGTTCGTTCCCCCTAAGCTTGTTACGGGAATAGGACCAAAAATATCCATATGCAAAAGCTCTAAGCTTCGGGAAGAACGTTTACTGCCTTTCTTTTTAAAAGTAGAACGAATTTGTTTACCAAGCTGACATGCGGCACAGATCTTGTCAGGCCTCGTGCTCACAACAGAGTAAAATCACAAAAACACAAGCGAAAGCTACTAAAAAGCGGGTAAAATTTTTGCTTTTGGCCTGACGGTTTAAAGCAATATAATTTAAAATACGACAATACTCAAAGTAATCCCAGTTTACAACCATAACCAACAAAACCAAGGCTACAAGCCCACGACAAACAATACAACATCAACATGTATCAGATACCTGGTAACAACCACAACTGAACACAATCAAATACGACAAGAGCACAGGGCATCCCCTGGCTAACTATACTGATACATATATATATGATATAAGCTACTGGGACACTCTAACCACCACCTGGGGCACCTCCAGCCGGGTAAGCTCCACGACCAGCTGGATAACCTGAACAACACAACAGGAAAGGAAAACAAACCAAGCCCCAGAGGGACATGGGGTCAAACCCCAGTACGGAGAGCAACTGAAACAGCTAAAGAAAAGCATAAGATAAAATGCAGATGCTATGCATGAGACACAGGACAACCGCTGAAGGCTACAACCGAAGAGGAGCCAAGTAACTCAAACATAGCTCCACAGAATCTGCAACAAACAGTGGCCCACGGGGTGTGTTCAAAGTGTGGTATGAGCCACTTGTCTTGACACTACACCCGAATACCAGATGCATCAAACAGCTCAACCTGCCGTTGCACAACTCATGAACTGTGGTAGTTAACCACTCGGCGCATGAGGGCTAACAAATCCCAGCAGGGAGATGAGAATGCGGTATTGCCGCTCGCCCTCGCATCCTGGTAAGAAACAACAGCACAATACAACAAGATACGAGACAACAACACAATGCACAATACGGCTGAGATCTGAAATGAAAGTGATATAATGCGTGTATGCAAATAACAACAGGCAGTAAACACTGACAGCAATACACGAAACAACAATCAGCCATCACTGCATTTACCCATGCCAAATCTCACGCTGTAACAAGCTCAACCCGTACCTTAATTCTGTACAACGATTACCACAACAAGAGTCCCGAGAATTCTGGTTTAGACCTGCTAAACACACAACGCACAAAACATAAATCCCACGGGACACGGCACAGAACTCACGGCTAGGAGTTAGACACTCAAACCAGCTATCATCCTACTCAACAACTCAATAGGAAGCTCAATTAACAAAGCTCTAAGGTAAGATCTTATCTCTAAATCGAAGGGCTACCTGCACAGCGAACACACAGCCGAAGGAAGCACTTCGCGATCTTACTTACAGCTAACAACAGCTCCCAATAGTGGTATAGAATGAAAGAGCTTCTCAAGAGGAGTCCGAAGCTACCTCGAACGTCCAAAATGGTGACCGAAAACAACGGGAATTCGCCGGAGAAACTCACGGTGAACAGTGTTCTAGGGTTCGAAGCGAAGAACAACAATCGGGAGAAAATATCGCAAAGTATGGAATCTGTTAATCCAGTCGAAGACCCAGTCTTCTAATATATACACTTCACACCAGCTGACAGCAGCAAGAGCAGGTTCCACCGACAAAACCAGTAGACACAACTGAAAACATAACCAGCAGTCGAAAGACAAACCAGCCGTAGAATCTCTCAAACAACACTAAGCAAAACGGCGTCGCATCAACTTAACCAAACGACGTCGCATCAACTTAACCAAACGTTGTCGCATAGGAACACGTCATCCTTGCTGTCAACAGCTGATAAACCAAACCAGCAACTGGATAAAACAATGCAACAGATCCATCAACAGTAATTGTCTTACGCGACCAGCAGCTGATTTCCAAAACGCTTCATTTCAACTAAATAAAACGGCGTCGTAATGAACCCAGCAGCTGATCACTACTGAAGGCAAACGCACCAACATCTGAAATCCACGTAAGAGCTACTGCTGATTCTTAGCCAAACACAAAATCTGATATAATATACGCGTTCAACAGATCTCTACTGTTCACTAGGTCAAAACGACGACGTTTGCACCCTATACAAAACCAACAGCTGGTCTCTAACGTGAAATTACAAACTGTCCCGAATTATTTCAAATGTTAAATCCCACCCCAAAATTATATACAAACCTTCCAAATGAAATCTGAACATCCAGTAATCTTTAAAACCCGATTAATCCAACAATTAATCTCTTATTAAATTTCAGATCTCACATTTCTCCCCCATTAAAAAGGATTTCGTCCTCTAAATCAAAAAACAATTCATGGAGAAAACACAACAACAGAAAGCCAAAACAGAAAATCGTCCAACACATGGCCAAGAGTTCAAGATAACTGAGCAAGCAAATAACAACAACTAGGAAAGAAATACAACCAAAACTACAACTACTGGGAATCTAGTATGACAGCTACTCAAACAGATGCGGCCACTCGCGCTGCATCTTTTCTTCCAACTCCCAAGTAGCTTCTTTCCTGCCATGCTTGCTCCATTGCACCATCACCAACGGAATGGTTTTGTTCCTCAATTGTTTCTCTTTTCTGTCAAGGATCTACAAGGGATATTCCTGATAGCTCAACGTCTGATCTAGCTCTACCTCGTCAGTTCTAAGCACATGAGATGGATCTGGCTCGTACTTACTGAACATGGAAACATGAAAGACATCATGTGGAGAAGATAATTCTGGAGGCAACAACAGCCGATACGCCAAAGAGCCAATCCTCTCAACTATTTCATACGGTCCGACGTAACGAGGGGCTAACTTTCCCTTGTGTCCAAAGTGCATAACACTGCGAAACGGAGAAACTTTAAGGAATACCTGATCACCAACCTGAAACTCTAGAGGTCGACGCCTCTTATTTTCATAACTGGCTTGGCGATCCTGGGCAGCTTTCATCCGCTGTCGAATAAGATCCACATGATCTTTCATTTGCTGCACAAAGTCTGGGGCAGATAGCTGCTTCTCCCCCACTTCTTCCCAACGAGCATTTGTAAGTCGGCATAGCATAACCAAAAATTCGTAATGGCCATACCTAGTTCTAAAAGCCGTCTTGTAAACATCAGCAGCCTTAATCTTCAATTGGTCCAGACCTC